>JAQQSZ010003299.1:0-14488 GCA_028646595.1 Phalanger gymnotis
TTTTTATAGGTTTTTAGAGGGACTTGGTGGGGAGCTCACGCCAGTCACTGCTTCCCAGCTGCCATCTTGGCCTATACTATTGTTTTAAGGCAGTTGAGATGAGCCTCATCTGGATTTCTGTCTTTGTTATGTATTAGATCACTCTTGCTTCTTATTTTCTTCCCAGCGCAGCTCAGCCCTGACATTTTCCCCTCTGTCATTTCTTCATCTGAACATTAGAGGGATTTTGAGGAGCACCAGGACATGGATCAGCAGAGCTTCATTTGTTTGGGGTGGGTGACCTAAGGCCATATCCAGGGCACAGAGAATGAGGATCACCAGAAAAGGCAGTGTGGAGTTTTTTGTTTTTGTTTTCTGGAACAACTGCATGAATTCTGCTCCCAGGATGTTGCCTTTGGTACCATTAGAATCTGCCTGCCATCTCCACCTGAGTGGCTAGAGACAAGACAAAGAAGGAGGAGGTTGTTGTTGGGTCACTTCTGCCACAAAATTCCCTGCATATGCTTAGAATCAGAAGAAGACTGTAGTGAATACCAAGTGCAAACTTGGCCCAGGGACGTGATATTGCCCTTGGCCTTGGGGTATGGCTTTTTGACTTCTCTAGAACAGGGACACCTATCTGAAGAGACAGCTGTGGAGGAATGGGCTAGGCTGCAAATCAGGAGACCTGGGTTCTAGCACCAGCCCTGCCATTGGGGTGACTTTGGTAAAGTCATATTATCCCTCTTGGCTTTGAATGTCTCAGTTGTAATTGGAGGAGGGTTAAATAGGCTCCTTCTAGCTCAACATTCTGTAATCCCATCCATTGACCAACCATTGTTAATTGATTTCCTTCTATTTGTATGTCATGTGGAGGAAAAAAAGACTCAGAAGAGTGTGACAATAGAAAGCATTTCAGATTTGGAATCAGAGGTGCTTGGTTCAAATTTTAGTTCTATGTGACTTTGGGCAAATCACTTGCCTTCTCTGGGCTTGCGCCTGTATTATAGAATGAGGGATCTGAGCTAGATGCCCACCAAGTTTCCTAAGTTTACGATCCTATGTAAGACGTAACCCTCCTCCCTTGAAGAGATTTGTAATCTAATTGGAAAGCAAAGCTCTTATTCATAAAAAGCTAACAAAAACAGGATGATAGGATCATAGAGTGAGAACTAGAAAGGACAGGTAGTCAGTGGTCAATGCCAGAGACTTCATGAAGACAGTGAAGTGCTGATGGATAGTTCAGGTATGGGCATGATTAGATGGCCTCCCAGGTGCCATCTAACACCATCATCATTCTGTGATTCTGAGAAGAAGGAGATGTTATTATCAGCTTGGATAGAATACCCGCAGGCACTTGAAAGAGAGGCAGAAATTATACTAGTGGGGTGGGGGGAATGAGAGAGAAGGAAATAAAAGGCTGGAGTGGGGAGTAGTTTTTGAGCCAGGGTGCTAGATTAAGAGTGTACACTTCTTTGGAGAAACTGTATTGTTGTTGTTCAGTCTTTTTGGTTGTGCCCAACTCTTCATGACCCCATTTGGGATTTCCTTGGCTGGACTGGTTTGCCATTTTCTTCTCCTGCTCATCTTATAGATGAGGAACAGGGTGTAGTGACTTGACCTGGGTCACCCAGCTAGTAATTATTTGAGGCTTTATTTGAACTCAAGAAGAAAAGTCTTCCTGACTCCAAGCCCAATGTTCCCAACATTCATATAAATGTGTGTGTGTGTGTGGTACTAGGAATCAAGGCAGGCTTTATGTGTAGCAGAATAGGCAACTACCTCCTTGGTCTAATTTCAAACCACTAGGGAGATCTATCACCTTCTTCCCTCCAAATACTCTGATTGTTGTTGGCAATCCTTTAGCCGGGTACAAAGGATTCTCTAAGTTGAGCTAAATCTTAGAATTCCCTTCCCCTGGGAAAGGTAACTCAGTGACTTAACTCACAGTAAGGTGTAAATGACTGCTATAGGATATTTTCCAGAAAACAGATTCTGAGAGAAGGGAGGGCAATGGGGTGAGGGGGCACCAGGGAAAGAGAGAAGAGTCAAGGAAAAGGAGGCTGGGAGTGCTTAAGACTAATTTTGACTGTTGGAGATCTGTCCTGCTTATTCCAAGATGTGAGTTGGCACCAATTTTTACCTCTCTTTTCTTCAATTAGCTACAGTATAAATCTGGTACTGAAATTTACAGGTATGGCTTTCACATCTAATAGTTATTTGTAACTGTTCTTCACAAGGAAAAAAATAATCTCCCAAAGGGCCACCAAGCAAGGAAAGCTACGAAATCCCTGTTAGTAAGTCCAATTTACAGATGAGGGAATTGCAGCACAGAAAGGTTAAGTAATTTCACCAAAGTCAAACAGCCTAGAGGTGGCAGAACCAAGTGTAGACTCTTGACCCCCTTGAGTTAATTGTCACCAGACTGAGAAGCCGTGTGTGTGTGTGTGTGTGTGTGTGCGTGTGTGTGTGTATGAGACGGAGACAGAGAAACACACACACACACACACACAGAGAGAGAGAGTGAGAGAGAGAGAGAGAGAGAGAGTGAGAGAGGGAGAGAGGTTTAAGTCAGTGAAGTCAATGTTTTACCTTTCAAAAGACAACTGGAAAGAAAAGAAAATGAAACTGGAGGGAGTGATAGTGTGGAGAAAAGTCATTGTGACATTGAGTTGGTAAGATGAAATTCTTTCAAACCATTTCAACTCAGGAATAAATGACACATTCATTATGCTACCAAGGAGTCCAGAAGTCAGCAAGTCCCTTTCCTTTACTTACAGGAAAGGGAGTGGTGGTGGTGAGCAGCCATGTGTAAAACCATGGAGAGCATTCTTCTGAAGTTTATATGGACGTGGACAGAGGCAATGCCTACCCTCCCCCCAATTAGAAACAGCAGCTTTTGGGGAAAGGGAGTGCTGTTTTAATTATAATAATGTGACATAATAATAAAAGTCATTATAAAGCTTATTCAAGATAGATTCTATTATCTATATACTAAAATAAATTGGCATAGCTAGGTGGCTCAGTGGATAGAGCACTCGGTTTGGAAGCAAAAAACTCATCTTCCTGAATTCAAATCCAGCCTCAGACACCTACTAGCTGTGTGACCCTGAGAAAGTCTCTTAAGCCTGTTTGCCTCAGTTTCCTCATCTGTAAAATGAGCTGGAGAAGGAAATGGCAAACCATTCCAGTATCTTTGCCAAGGAAACCCCAAATGGAGGCACGAAGAGTTGGACAAGATTGAACAACGACCCCCACAACACGTAGCTGCTGGTGGTGGTGAGTGGCGTAACAGTCACAGATTCTATGTGCTGCTTTTTGTCCATAAAAGGAACTGAATTGTTCACTTATTATCACAACTTTTGGTCAAGTCAGCTCTTTGTGAATTCAAGTGGATTTCTACTTCCTCTAGTGTAATATTTTGCCATATTTGAAAATGTATTGATTTTTTCCTGTTAAATAAAAATGATCATATTAAAACAAACAAAGCTAGATCATGGGAAGAACCAGTTGGGTATTCTACAAGGTCTTTTCCTGATCTCATAGTGACAGCATTTGATTTTTGTATGATTTTTATCTTATAGTTTTTTCCTCATATCATCATCACCTTCTCTCCTATCCCACTGAACACTCCATTGTAACAAAGAAAAGGCTTTAAGTGAAACCCTTCAACATAAGGCCCTTCCGAAGCATATTTACCATTCTGTTGCTTAATGAAAGTGTTTGGTCATCTCACCTCTGGAACTTAGGTCACTGTAATGCATCTGAGTTTGGTTGGCTTTAGGTATGGTCATTGTTTACGTTGTTCTTGTTCTATAAACTTCTTTACATCAATTAACATCTTTCTATTTTTTCCCTTAAATTCTTTATATTTTCATTTTTTCCTTATGTCACAATAGTTTTCCATTTCACTCACATATCACATTTGTTTAGCCATTCTCCAGTGGATGGGCACTCATTTTGTTTTCAGGTTTTTTTCATGCACCACAAAATCTTGTGTTATGACTATTTTGGCCTATGTCGGAATCTTGCTTTCTTTGCCTCCTTTGGAGTGTCAGCCAAGTAGTGGGATTGTTGAGTCAGAGTATGAATGGTGTTAGCAGCAGATTTTCTTGCATAATTCAAGATTGTTCTCCAGAATGGTTGAATCGACTCTTAGTACCACTGATAGCATATTAATGTCTTTTTGCAGCCCCTCCAATATTAACTATTTTCATCTTTCATCATTTTTTGGCAATTTGGTGTGTGTCAGGTGAAAACTCCAAGTGTTTTTTCTATTGCATTTCTCTTATTCTTAGTGATTTTGAGTGTTTTATACACTTATTAATAATTTACCTTTTTCTTTGGAAAATTGTTGATGTACTTTCACTACCATTGGGGAATGGCATTTGGTCTCATATATTTTAATTAATTCTCCACAATAGGTTGTTTAAATACCAGCTACTAGAATGCCATTCCTAAATTTATGAATATATTTAATGAAAATTAGAAAGGAACAGGAGGTAGAAAGGAGAACAAAACAAACAAACAAAAAAGGAAATGAGAAGATATTTAAAAAATTAATAGATCAGAGGATATAGATATACCTTACCTAGATTGCAACAAAGTATTTAATAAAATATATCTCATGCTATTTTTGTGGAGAAGGTATGTGGGCTAGGCAACAGAACTGTTAATTTGACTCCTTCATAATTAGCTTACTGGCTGGATCCAAAATATCAACATTAATACTTTTATGTCAACTTGGAAGGAAGTCTCTAATGGAGTATCCCAGGGATCTATGCTTGACCCTGTTCTGCTTGACATTTTTATCAATTACTTATATAAAAGCATAGATGACATTTGTGATCAGCAAATTTACAGATAATGATAGAAAGGAGAACTAACATATATTACAGTCAAAATTTCGAAAACATTTCAACAGGGTAGAACATTAGGCTAAATCTAACAAGATGAATTTTAGTAGGGACAAAGGTAATGAGAACCAATATGGCAGTTACAATTAGAGCCCCTGGGTTTAATGGTGATAACAACAAAAACAACAAACAACATTTATATAGGACCTACTGTGTGGCAGATAAAGTCCTAAGTGTTTTACAAAGATGACCTCATTTTATCCTGACAACAATCCTGGGAGGTAGGTGCTGTTATTATCATCATATTACAGATGAGGCAAATGGAGGTTAAGAGATTTGCTGAGAGTCACACAGGTAGCAACTGTCTGAGGCCAGAGATGAACTCAAATCTTCCTGCCTCCAGGCCCACTATGCTACCTTACTCTCTGGGTGGCTTTGGACAAGTCGCTTAACCTCAGATGAGTTTTAGGTCCTTCTCTATAAAATGAGTCAACAGGACTATTATTTCAGAGTCTCGTCATCTGTAAAATGGGATAATAATAGTACCTGTTTCACAGGGTTGTTGCGAAGATCAAATAAGAGAAGTATGTGAAACACTTTGTACACCTTAAGGTGCTCTATAATTGTGAGCTATTAGCACTAGTAGAATATTTTGAGGACAGGGATGTTATAATGAATGAGACCATAAGGCAGCTGAACCCTCTTCCAATTCTAAAATTCTGTGAAACTTGGTCTACTTTCATATTTGCTTAGGGCTGGCCTATTCTTTCTGTCAAGGATCTGTACAACCAACAGCATCTCTCTCTTTCAAATGGAGCTGCTCAAGAAGAAGGAGATCCTTGTATGTATATACATTCCCCTGTCCTTCCCTAGGGAGCCTAGAGTAGCAAGGCAAGATGAGGGTAGAGCTAGTTAGGGTTAGTGATGGGTGGGTGGGAGAAGGTCCTATCTCATCCCTCCCTTATAGGTCACAAATTCGAAATCAAAATGGTTTAGCTAGATGCTCTATTAAAATACAAATTCATCTAGGAGATTTAAATCCATCAGTTACTTATATCTTATTGTGAATCACCTTACTGGACAGTTATCTTATTTAATACCTAGGTGAAATATTCAAGAATTGCAGCTTTGATGGAAGAAAGTATAATTCTGGAGGAGGGCAGGTCAGTGTAGGGTACCACACTGGAAGGTTTCAGGCAATCAAAGGGCATCATGACAATCCAGAACATCAGAAGGGCTCTCAGAAAGTGGCAGGGTCTTGTGAAAAATAGAGGTGGGGAGGGGAGGGTGCTAAAGAAAAATTGCTAACTTAGCAATTTTATCAAGGATTGTAGCAGCAGCAAGTGCCTTCTGTGCTATTGAAAATACACTATTTTGCTTTTGCCCTACTGTGATAAGTTGCCAATGTTTGTTATACCATTTATACTGGAAAGAATCTGCCTCAAGTTAAAATGTTGGCATTATATAAAGCTTGAAAACCAAAATCAGCGTGATTCAAAAATTGTGTAACTAGAAGTTAAACTATTTGGTCAGAGAGTACTCCCAGGTCATTTTCAGAATCAAAGATTTTCAAAATTTCAGAGTTGAAAGGGACCTCAGAGATCATCTAATCCAAGTCATATTGGAAAAAGAATCTTTCCTGGGACATACCCCACAAGTGGTTATCCTTCCCTTGATTGAATACCTCCAGGGAGAGAGAACCCACTATCCATCCAGATAGCCCTATTACACTTTTGAATAGATCCAATTATAAGGAAAATTATTCTTTAAGTCAAATTTAGTTTTTGTTTCTTTGGACAATTTCTACCTGGTCCTGTTTTTCGGGGACAAGCAGAATAAAAATTAAATTTTTTCGTGAACCCATCTCAGCTGGCATCTCTACAGATTTGTGAATAGCTATTGGAGAGTTTGTGCTCTACATGCGCAGTTACTATGTTAGGCCCTCATCCCTTCCCTGCTGAAGTATTGAAAGGGAATCCTCACTGATTTCACTCTCTCCAGCTTTTCTCTTCTTCAATGTGTCATCCTCACACTTCCAACATGACTTTCCTATAGAACAGATTTGACCAAATCATGTCTTGCTCAGTAAACTTCAGTGGCTCCCCACTGCCTCTCAGATCAAATATATTCTCAGCTTGGTATTTAAAACTCTTCCCAAAGTGGCCCCAACTTGTTTTCCAACCATATTAAACATTGTTTCTCTTCCTGTGGGTCAGCCAGACTAGCCCATCTGCTATTTTTCACATATGACACTTCACTTGCAGTCTCTGTGAGTTTCCACTCCCATACCTGTAATGTATTCTCTCTTCCCCTCCACTTATTAAAATCCCTCATTTCCCTCAAAACTTAGCTCAAGTACCATCTTCCATACGAAGCCTTTCTTGACTGCGGGCCCCACATGTCGTCCCCCTTCTGTCTCCCTATTATGACGTATTTATTTTCCATACACTTTTCTATGCATAAGATGTCTCCTGTTCAAGAATGCAAGGTCCCATAGGACAGAGACTCATTTTTATCTTTGTACTGCCATGTTCACTCTAGTTCCAGGGCCCTAGCAGGTGTTTAATAAATAAATTCTTGTTGATTGATTGATTGAAAGTCTACCATTCTGCCTAGGCTAGTAGAGCTAATGAGACGAACAGCCTTCGTTGACCTTCCTAGAATTCCTGGCAAGCTAGGAGGTGTCCACTTATCTCTTTTGACTTCTGTTTCTCCTTTATTATCTCATGGTAAAGCAGGAAGAAGAAACAGTTATATAGTGGTGTGATTGCCCTCTGATATAATAATATTTGTTTGTGAAATCCTTTCAGGAGTATTTCCCCCTAATCATCAGTTTTCCTGCTAGCTAAATCTCTGCTTTTTTTTTGGTCTTATTCTCTTTGAGACTTGGTTCCTTCCTCTTTTCTGATCAATATCTTAGCAGGGTGTTGTGAAAAATAAAATTTACATTCAATTGTTTCTATAGCAACCATCTCCAACCCATCTGCTCTATGAAATAGACTGCCTTTTTTTTAAGAGACCTTACTTGGGTGGGGAAAAGACAGGCACAATAATGCAATATTGTTGGAGCCAAATATTCTAGAAAACAGTTTGGAATCAAGCTAAGAAAGCGACTAAAATGTCCATGTCCTTTGTTCCAAAGATCCCGTTGCTAGGTCAAAAACCCCAAGGAGATCAATGATAAATGCAAAGGTTCCTATATACACCAAAATATTTATAGTAGTACTTTTTGTGATAGCAAAGAACTGGAAAAAATAAATGCCCACTAACTGAAGAATGGCTAAACAAATTGTGGTACAGGAATGTAATGAAATATTATTATGCTGAAAGATACAACGATATGATGAATAAAGAGAAGCATGAAAGAGATAAGAAAGAAGGGGAAGTGATCAGAACAAGGAAAACAATACACACAAGTACTACAATGATGTAAAAGGAATAAAACCAAGAGAAAAACAATTAATACCAAATGCTGTGAATATAAGATGGCCAAGCCGGCCCTGAAATATGAGCATTAGAGAGACATCCTCTGCCTCTCTTCAATGGTGGCCCTAGATTTCTGAGGGGAGATGTAGCAGCCAAGCTCTGGGGACTCAACTTGTCAGTTCGAGTTGAAGTTGGGGTAATAGCCCCAGAGCCTGTGCTGCATCTGCAAAGTCTGCAAAACATTTTCCTTCCATCTTTGTGTAGTAGGTGGTACTAGTACTATGATATTATATGACTTGACCATTTTCACATGTTGACTTGCCCATATCTTTAGCAGAATTTAAACCCAGGTCTCCTAAGTCCAAGATGAGCTTTGTATTCAATATGCCAGTGGCCTACACTAGGATTAGGGACCCTATCAGTATCAAAAAAAAGTTTTGAGCTTGCATCCTGAATATTAGCACATTTATTTGTAAATTATGCCAGTTCAATGTTGTACTAATAATTAATGTTATTATAAAATTTATATGAAAGTATATATTAGAAAAGAAGAGGATCAAGATGATATATTTTTGTTTTAGGATTGATTGGACAGGGCACTGGAGTTTATTGATTAGAGGAGTGACATGGTCAGATCTTCGCTTTAGGAAAATTGCTTTGGCATGCATGTGGAGGATTATGACTTGGAGAGGGGAGAACCATTAGACAGTAATAGTCCAGGCAAGATGTGATGAACTAAGTGTTGGTTGTGTGAGTAGAAAGAAGGGCAGAGATGGGAGAGGCCTTGTTGCCATAAAAATGACAAGATGTGGCAATTGCTTAGATATGTGAAGTAAGAGTGAAGAGTCGAAGATGAAATTGAGGTCGTGAACCTGAGTGACTGACTAGAAGGAGGAAGGGTACCCTGGAGAAGAAGAAGGAAAAGGACTGAGTTTTTGTTTTTGAGAAAATGTTGATAATATAGACTAAATGTGAACATGTATTATGTGTACATGCCCCCTCCCCCCAAGGAAAGCTGGATGTTAAACATTTATCAGCATACCCTTGATTGAAAGCCCCCTATAGCTGGGAGGTGGTGGAAGAATTTATAAAGGTTTTGAACTGAAACTTAAATGACTTTTTGGGAGGATATCGTCTGCCTGGCAGCTGGTGAGGGAAAAGAAAGATACTGTAATAATATCTTCAGTGCAGATTGCAACCCACCTATGTGATTCACTCTGTCTCACCTAAAATGGAAACGGGGTTGGCAGGGCTCTTTTTTCACCAGTAACCACCACAGAACACAGTGGAGCTTGCTTCTGAAGGGGCAGCTGAGAGTGGGAGGACAAAGTTTCCAGATTGCCCCTGGCATTGTGGATGCCTGAGTGAGGTTAGATTATCCTTGCCCTGAGGGACTGACATCAGGCTCAGAAGGGTCAGGTTTAGTAGCTTGCCTAGCAGACAGAAGGGGTTTAATGGGAATGTTGTTTGCTAAGGGAAAGTGTGGTTGTGTTAATGAGAGTCCTGGAGAGGGTGGGATGCAACCTCCGAATAGATGATCACATTCCCCTCAGAGTTAGGTCAAGATCTCCCTCTGGAAATCCTTGCACTAAACCAAGTTGATTCTAGGTACTGAAAGTGAAATGAAAGTTGGGGGTGGTGGCAGCACACACCTGTAATCCCTGCTTCAGGGAGTCTGAATCTGGTGGATCTCTTGAAGCCTGATCTGCAGTGGGCTAAGCGGAGCAAGTGTCTCCACTAAGCTCAGCATTAATATGGTGAGTCCTTAGGAATCGGGCATCAGCAGGTTGACAAAGGAAGGGGTTAACAGGCCCATGTCAGAAAATAACAGGTTAAAAAATGGTGCTAATTGAACAGGAATAGATCTTTGAATAGCTCTTGTGCTTCCAGCCGGCAAAAAATAGGGACACCCAGTCTTTAAAAAAAAAGAAATGAATAACACCAGAGAAGAATAGTACCTAGTATTTATGTGGTGTTTCAACGCTTGCAAAGCAGTTTACATATGTTATCTCATTGATTCCTCACCACCACCACAATAGTAATAATAGCTAACATTTATATAGTTCTTACTATGGGCCGGGCACTGTGCTAAGCGCTGTATGATTATTATCTCACTTGATTCTTAGAAGAACCCTCAGATGTAGGTACTATTATTATCACCCCCATTTTACAGATGAGAAAACTGAGGCAAAGATTAAGTGGCTTGCCTGGATTCACACAGCTACTAAATGTCTGAGGCAGGATTTGAACTCAGGCTTTCCTGACTCCAAGGCCAGCATTCTATTTCCAGTGCCATCTAACTGATGATTTTTCCCAGTAGGGTGGTATAAAAAATGTAGGTGATGAGAAATATAGTAAAATCATAGATTAATAGCTTGTAGGGATTTCAGAGATCATCTTCTCCACTCCCTCCCCTTATTAGATACTTAAAGAAATTCCACAGAGCTCATGTATTTTAAGAACTGGAAGTGAAGGGGAAAAGCAATGACAATGGACCAGAAACCAGAACTATCCCCCTTAAAGAAATAAAAGTGAAATATAATCCACCCATAATTACTGATGACAATAGGTATTAATAGATGTAAACTTAAAGCAACCCTATCTCTGCTATCAAGGAGTTTTTCTATTTAAAATGGGCAAGTACCCACATAGCCTTCAATTTCAATTTGGGGACCTCCATCACACATGGCATTGTGTCACAGGAGGAATTCATTTGATAGAACGTCAGCTCACAAAGCTAGGTCCAGTTTTGCTTTTGTATTTGTCTCCTCGATGCCTACGACACATTCCAACCCTTTTGTATGAAAGGGTAGCATCGTCGCTTGCTGATTGTTCCATCATTTGATTGATCTCTCTTTAGCAAGAAGGCATTCAAGACACACCACTGGCTTTATTTCTGAAGGTGGTACTTCAGGAGACAGCCCAGACATCAGGAGAATTAAAAAATCAACAACCCAACAGCAGATGATTATAGGATACTTTACTGTTGTCCGTGCTATTAACCTAAGCCATCAAAATAAAATGGTTATAATTACAAGCCTCTCAAACCCAACCCAATGTCACTATCCCTATTACTCAAGCTGGAGTATAGTCAGTTAGCAGGGCTCTGATCTTCCACCAAAGTTTTACTACTAGCTCCTTGTGGAGATCATAATTGCCATGTCAGGAAAAAGGAGAATTAGGGGTGAAGCATCAGGGAGATGGATGGGACAGCCTTATGATGTGGAGAGCCAGGAGAGCAGCCCAACCTGATGGTCTGGAACCACACATTTAAGAAGCACCCATGATCAATGAGCTGTGACTATGCCTAGTATTCTTGCTGATGGAAGTCGGTCAGCCAACAGAGTGGGATTGCCTAGAGGTGCGTTAAATGGAGAAATAAAATGAAAAAAGAGAGTAATGGACAGTTATTTTGAGACCTCACCATTGGCAACTGGCATATAGATCAACTGAGTGTAGACCAACGAGGTATCCATATTTTGTCATCAAATATCCTGAACTGACAGCCACGCTAACTGAACAAAACAGGACAAAAAGAGGCAGGTCTGGGGGGAAGAAAAACCTGATTATTGAAACCTGAGATGAATGCCATAATATGATGGGTTTCAGAGCAGGAAGAAGTGGACAAAAATAGGACCCTAAGGAGGTTCTTATTGGTAATGAACCAAGAGATCTAATCAATTTAAGAAGCATTTATTAGGCACTTACTATATACAAGGTGTTGTGTTGTGGTCCTGGAATACAAATACAACCCCCAAACAGTCTCTGTACATCTAACACTGATTCTGCCTTGAACCCTGCTCTGATCGGTGGGTCTCTGCCTGAGAATGATACAGGAACAGCTAGGTGGCTCAGTGGATAGTGCTGGACTTGGAGTGAGGAAGAACTATTATTATATCCAGATAAATATTCTGCTCAGGGTTATATTTAAAAGATTATCTAGCTTTTTTTAGATGAGGTGTCAATTTGTATCCTAAAGACACCTGGCCTATGTTGAATAACTGATTAAGAAGATGTTGTCTTCCAGGCTGGTGTGATGAAGAGCTATTTCACTCATTAATACTCTATAAGTTATTTTTAGATGAGATTGGGCTCTTTGACCTCAAACTTAGATAAGAGAGAACGTTGGCTCTAATGGTTATAGTAGTGATGGAGATATACCCCCATGAAGAATAAAAAGTAAAATAAGATCTACCCATAATTCTTAATGACCACCATGGAGAGCAATAATTGTTTCCAGTGCAACACTATTTAACGTGCTGTAGATGTATTTGGAAGCACTTCTTTGACGGATGCGGTATTTCAAAGATCCACAGCTTTAAAATCATAGGTTTTAGTCTAGGTTCTGCTAGGACCAACAATGCCTTGAAATCTAATCGAATTGATAGACTTGGACGAGGTATAGGGCTTCTCCTGCCGTTTGATACTCATAAGCAGCAAGGAAAATAGGCACCAAGTATCCTACAGCATGTTGATGAGCAAGCAAATAGGGTGAAATGTGGAAAAACAACAGGCTCTGAAGAGACTTGAGCAGGCTGATGCAATATAAAAATAGACACTGATCAAACAAGCTAAACAATAAAATCGTTCTGCTAATTATTACCCTTATACTGAGTGACTTAAGTGAAGAGAAATTGAGAGATAATTGCCACCCAGCATGAAAAAATTAACTTAATGCTCAAAAATTTAGCAGAGATAGAAGAAAAATTAAGGACAGGGAAAACATGAGGTAGGGTGCTTCCAGGAAAACCAAGAGAGGATTTTTGGGTCTCCCTCACAAAAGCAAATGAATTGGCCATATTTAGTGAGTTTCTATGGTTTAATAAGTGTCAGAATTTGCTTCATATGTCTGCGAAGGCTTTGAATATCTTCTCACTGAAGCAACATGGTTGTCAAACAACAAACTTTGCCAGGTGAATCATGAAATCGTCATTTATCTGAACAGGAGATATTGAAGCAATACAAATGAGTATTCTTCAGAAAGCATCAGGTTCTGACTTGCGAAATGTCTGGTCCAAGATGCTTCCAATAGCACATAGTGCTGTTGCTAGATTCCCAAAAATCTCGCCAGAAATAAATGCTGACTCATCACCTCTTCAACCATCTGTCTCACGGCAACTCGCCACACATTCATTAAGCTCCTGTTAGGGGCAAGGCACTGTCCTGGGTGCTGGCATACAAAATCCAAACCCAAAAAGTCTGCCTCAGAAACTTACAGTCTACTAGAAAAATACAGCCTGTACAAGGTTTTATACAAAATAATTTCCTAAAGGAGTGAGTGATGATAACTGGGGAATCAGGAAAGGAGGAGACATCTGGACTTTGCTTTGAAGGTAACTAAGGACTTCACAAGGCGGAAGTGAAAAAGAATGAGATTACAGAGGCAGGAGACCTTTTGTCTTTTACAGAGAAGTAAGAAGATAATTTCACATCCAATTAAGCTTAACAAATTAACATCTTCACCTAGAATATACAAATGATTGACAGCCATTTGGAGCCAAGATTTCCTCACATCACCAGATGATTTTTGACAGAATTTTCATGTTGTAAGTTGCCTTTCTCAGTCCTATCTAGTCTAAGCCATAGCGAGGAGAATCCTTTCTATTACTCACCCAACAAGAGATCATTAAAGAAATTTAGAAAGAAATGCTGGACTTCGAGTATAGAGACCAGAGTTCAAGTCTTGGCTCCAATATTTACTATTTATGCGGTCATGGTCAAGTCATATTACCTCCATGAGCCTCAGTGCCCTCAGCTGTTAAAAAGGGGATAGTAAGACTTGCATTTCTTGGCTCATAGTGGGCATGGTAGGGAAAGTTCTTTATTAACTTTTATATTTGGACAAGCCCCGATATTTCATCTGTATGAGAAACTCCCAGTGAGAAAATTCTCTCTACAGGTATATCTTAGAGGGTGGCCTGGAGGCTGGGATTGAAGTCAGGAAAACTTAAGTTCAAACCTGGCCTCAGACACTCACTAGCTACATGACCATGGGAAAGTCCATTTACCTCTCTTTGCCTCACTTTCCTCATCTGTAAAATTGAGATAATAATACCACTTACCTCATAGAGTCATTGCTGTGAGGAAAATGAGATAACATTTGTAAAGTTTTTTTTTAGCATAGTATCTAGTACATAGCAGGTGTTTGATTGATATTTCCTTCCTTCC
Organism: Phalanger gymnotis; assembly: GCA_028646595.1. Classification (NCBI taxonomy): domain Eukaryota; kingdom Metazoa; phylum Chordata; class Mammalia; order Diprotodontia; family Phalangeridae; genus Phalanger; species Phalanger gymnotis. The sequence goes on from JAQQSZ010003299.1 coordinate 14,430, forward strand.
TTCCTTCCTTCCTTCCTTCCTTCCTTCCTTCCTTCTTTGGTTCCTTCCTTCCTTCCTTC
>JAQQSZ010003300.1:0-14488 GCA_028646595.1 Phalanger gymnotis
GGTTTGATGATGGGAAGGGAAGTGTCCTGTTGCCCCTACTCCCTTCTTTTGGAGAGAATTGATTTTTTGGGGGAGTGGAAGAAAATTGAAATCCTCTCCAAATAAGGAGCTTATCTGGAATTTTAGGAGTTGAAGTAGTTCTCACTTCTCAGACTGGGGAAGGGTGGGTGGGTCCCAAAGTGAGGGGAGGAAAAAGATCTGAGGGGAGAAGCCCACCTGGCAGAGTGAGGCACAGATCCCTCCAAAGAAAAATGAACACTTGGGAGAGAAACCAAAACTGGGAGGAATAATACTGTCAACACTTCCCTCAGAGCTGGGAGAGAGAGAGAGAGAGAGAGAGAGAGAGAGAGAGAGAGACAGAGACAGAGAGACAGAGAGAGAGAGAGAGAGAGAGAGAGAGATGAAGGAAAGGAGTACCTGGAGATAGGAATATGACAAGTTGCGGAGTATCTGGAGATAGTAGTTATACTAGAAAGCTTGGTTCCCCTAATAGACTTTTGTGGAATGGAACACTCCATTTCCACCCTTCCCCCCCAAATACCCACCAAGAGAACTCTCTCCACTAGGAATATAACATTTTGGTCCCTTTTTTTCATCAATGGAAGCCAAAGATTCCTGGCCTTTCCTCTTGGTCACCATTTTAGTTCAGTGCACTGAGTGGCACGAAGGCCCCTAAATTGAGGCTCTGGGTTAGAGACATTCTGCTTCTTAGAGAGATATCTGGGAGTGAGAAAGAAAGATTATATTACTGAGGTGATAGGTCATAAGGAAGGAAAAACAGAGGGCAGAGAGCTCAGCTCCCACAAACAAGAGAAAAAGAGGATGGAGACCAAAAATGCAAACCTCAGAGGAAAAGGGTTATGGAGAAAGAATGATGGGAGAATTGAGAAGACTTGAGGTGGTAGGGTATCTCCCTTAGGCCCCCTCCTCTGCCTCCTCACTGAAATGCTCCTTCTCTTCAGCAGTGGCATCCTGGTATTGTTGGTACTCAGAAACGAAATCATTCATGTTGCTTTCAGCCATGGCAAACTCCATCTTGTCCATCCCTTCCCCTCTGTACCAGTGGAGGAAGGCCTTCTGGTGGAACATGGCAGTGAACTGCTCTGAGAAGTGCTTGAAGAGCTCCTGGATGGCAGTGCTGTTGCCAATGAAGGTGACAGGCATCTTGAGCCCATGGGGTGGGATATCACAGACAGTGGTCTCGACATTGTTGGGGATCCACTCAATGAAATAGCTACTGTTTTTGTTTTGCACATTGAGTATTTGTTCATCCACCTCCTTCATGGACATCTGACCACGGAAAACAATGGTGAGATATCACCCTTGGCAAGGGTCACATGCTGCTATCATGTTATTGTCATCAAAGACTTGCTGGGTGAGCTCAGGCACAGTCAGGGCACAGTACTGCTGGCTCCCGTGGCTGGTGACAGGGGCAAAGTCAGGCATGAAAAAGTAGAGTCAAGGGAAAGGGACCATATTGACAGCCAGTTTGGGGAGGTCAGCATTAAGATGGTGGGGAAAGTGAAGGCAGGTGGTGACACCACTCAAGATGGCAGAGACTAGATGGTTAAGGTCACCATAGGTTGGCATGGTCAGCTTGAGGGTATGGAAGAAGATGTCATAGAGTACTTCATTTTCAGTGCAGTAGGTTTCATCTGTGTTTTCTACTAACTGGTGGACAGAGAGTATGGCATTGTAGGACTCAACCATGGTATCTGAGACCTTGGGTGATGGAACCACACTAACGGTATTCATGATTTGGTCAGGGTACTCTTCTCTGATCTTGCTGATGAGCAGGGTGCCCATCCCTGATCCTGTGCCTCCACCAAATGAGTGGGTCAGCTAGAAGCCTTGCAGGCAATCACAGCTCTCTGCCTCCTTTTGAACCACATCCAAGACTGAATCTACCAGCTCTGACCCCCTTGTGGCCTTTGGCCCAATTGTTGCCTGCCCGAGACTGGTCAAAGACAAAGTTGTCTGGCCTGAATATCTGGTCCAAAGGTCCAGAGTCCATGGTTCCAGGCTCAAGATCAATCAATATGGCCCGGAGAACATATTTGCCACCAGTGGTCTCATTGTAGTAGACAGAGATCCGGTCCAATTGCAGGTCGCTGTCCCAATGGTAGGTGGCGGTGGGGTCAATGCCATGTTCATCACTGATCACCTCCCAGAACTTTGCACCTATCTGGTTGGAGCACTGGCCAGCCTGGATATGTACTATTTCCCTCATGGTTAGAATTTATTTTTGCCAGTCTCAAGTTATGTGCAGCAAGGAGAGAATGATATATATATATATATATATATATTTTTTTTTTCTCTCCTTTTTGCTGAATGTGCTCTTTATCAATAGAAGGTTCCCCGGGAGGTTGGAGCTGCTAGTTCAGAACACAGCTACACAAATGTTCTGAGAGGGAGAAAGTGCATCATTTTTCATATGAGGAAACAGAATCATCAGGATTAAGTGACTTGCCCAAGGTCACACAACTGGAAAAACAGGATTTTACTTTTAGGTTCCTCTTTTTACTACATATATCATTGCTCTTGAGGGAGGTGTCATAATTATTTTTACTTGTGTGTTGAAGTAAATGTGCTGCTAACAAAGTTACTATAGTACCTACAACACACAGTGTTCAACTGGAAGAAAAATCCAGGATAAATGATTTTATTGGACAAGACTTATGATTTCACTGGTCCATGGAACTCCCAACAAGGAAGCTGCCACTTCCAATGAAGAACAGTGTGTGCTCTGTGGCTTAACTTAGTGGCATGAGAAGCTAAGAGACCAAGCTGCTTGCCTGGTCACAAAGTCAAGATGTATCAGAGGCTACACTTAAACCCACATTTCCCTAACCCCAAGTCCAGCTTTTTCCATACTGAGCTGACACTCAAAACCTTCCTATTAATTAAATAAATAGGTGTTCATATACAAACATGTATATACCAAACTTTTAAAGCATACATACATATATTTATACATAACATGTAAGCATATATTATTTATCTGTATGCATTTACAAACATATGTAATTGCTCTCTTATGTTTTATTATGAAAGACATGGGCATTGAAAATTATCTATTAAATATTTAAAGAGAAATAATGAAAATGATAAAATGTTAAAAGAATAACAATAACACTGCATTTCAAAACAATGAAAGGTGAGCAAATTAGCTATAAGGGAAAATTTATGTCATTGTGTTCAATTTTTTTATAAGAAAGAAAAGAGAATCATAAATGAACTAACTTTGCCTTTAAAAATACTAGAAAAGAAACAAGGCAATAACCCAAAAGAGAAACAGAGAGATGGATAGAGAGAGAGAGATAGAGATTAAGAGCAACAGTAAATGTAATAGAAAATCGTAAACAAAATCAGTTAATAAATAATGTCATGAGCTGAGTTAAAAAACAACAAAATTGGTGAACCATTTTAAACTTAATTTTTAAAAAGAGAAAATGAAATTCAGGGTACATACAAATTAAAAATGAGACATTACAACAAAATAGTTAAGGATATTAGTAGGAAAAGATGCACACAACTATCAATTTTTTTGAAATAGAAAATTTAAAGGAAATTTGTGATTGGATCTATAAATATGACATTTTCCAAGCTGACAAAATAGTAAATTAATTATTTGATAGACTTATAATATGAGATAATCATAAAGCACTTCCCATACTGCTTAGCACATAGTAGGCATTTAATAAATTTTTATATCCTTTTGCTTCCCCTCTAATCATAGGAAAAACTGTTAAGGAATCAAATAATAGCCCCCATGCACATAGATACATAAAACATTCTTCTCAGATTTTATAATAGAATTCTTTCATAAAATTAAGAAAAATATAATTACATAAAATAAATTATTCATAACTATGGATAAAGATACCTTCCAAGAAGAATGTTGGGTCTAAATTTTATAACCCAAATTAATCCAGTAAAAAAAAATAAAGTTCAACTTCCCAAATATGCATACATGAAATACATTAGCCAAAAAAATACAAGACTACATAAGCAGTATTAATTATTTTCAGATGGTATTGATAAGAGGTGTGCTAATTTTATTTAAATTGTTTAACATCAATGAAACATTAATACTTAAAACTACAAAATGTATGGGCCAAAAAACCTTTAAAATAAACATACAAAGAAACACAGAAATCTATGATGTAATTCAAAATCTAGTCCCTGTAAAAGCACTAAAAGAAAAGGCAGAAAGGAGTTTTTGTCAATAAAATAAAAAAGTTTAAGTTAAAAAAATCATAAGCACAGCAGAAATATTGTCAACATTACCACCAATAACTGCTAGAAAACAAGGATACCTACTTTCACAACTTTTATTTCATACTTTCTTGGAAATTCTAGCTAATTTAATGAGATAAGAATAATTAGCAATGTAATTAATAATGGACATGAAAAGGTCAGATGATAAGGTAATGTATCTAAAAAGCCTAATGACCTCAAGTAAAAAATAAATAGAAACAACAAATGAGTTAACCATAGTTGGAGTATACAAGATTAATCCACAAAAAATCCATAACTTTATTGCATAGCAATAAATATCAAGAAATATGATACAAAACGAACTCTTTTTACAATTAGGGTACTATGAAATATCTGTCTGTTAGACTACATGGGAACACACAGAACTTGAACAAAGGCAAATGTAAGGTTTTATTGATCAAAATTAAGGAGGACCTAAATTTGGACATTCAGTGCAACAGAAAGGCTATACTAACACAGCAAAAATGACAGTACTCATTAAATTAGTGTATACCTTCATTTAATACTTGCAGAATATCAAGAGACTATGTTCTTGTATTAGTCAACATTGCAATAAAATTTAGAGAAAAAAAAGAAAGTGAACAAGAATTTTAAGGGAAATATTGAAAAGTTGGTACACATGACTCATGGCCTTCTAAATATTAAATTGTCACAAAAATACTCTAAAAATGAGGGAAAACAGAAAAAGAAGAATTACTGAATTAGGATAGATACATTTGTATAAAAATGTTCACAAAAGATTAGCATTTAATAAACCCATGGGCATAAAAACTTAAAAAATATTGTTTGTTTTCAAAATTCATATTTTGAATAGCAATGTGATAGGAAAAGGCATTAGGATTTTCTATCGTATACCCCAAATGGATACTTCCCTCTGACTCAGTCTGTCCATTCCCCTTACTTCTTATGCAGAGTAGTTGAATAGTAGGCATTGAGTCTAGGGTGAAGACTGAAGTGAGAATGAGATGAGATCTGCAATAGCATCAGAGAGGGTTTTAGTTCCAGTCAGAATGAAAGGGACAAAGGCAAATGCAGCAAGGTCTCTTCCGTTTGCCCAAGCTGGGGGCCAGTTCCACTATGATGAGGTAGTAAAAGCTTGATGAGGTCACAAGTCCCCCTCCTCCACTCGAGTCAGTCAAAGTACTAACAACCCTAAGTTCTACTCCATACAGGAGCTTACGTAGCCAGATCCTGTTCCATGAAAGTTGTTTTATTCCTTTGGCTATTAAAAGAGTTCTGACACCGTACATTGACTAGAACTGAGCATTAATAATTCTATTTCTGAGGAGACTTCTGGATAATACTCAAGTGATAGAGGCAGGTTTTTTTTTTAATACTTGAAAAATGATTAGCGTCATTAATGATCAGAGATTCAAACTGAAACATCTTTGAGATACCAACTCACACCTATCAAATTGATAAAGTGTTCTCAAGAATCAACAACAAAAAGAAGTCTATTCAAAGATTTTTACATTACCATTATTTGTACGTTTGTTTTATTATTGTTCAGTTGTTCAGTCCTGTCTGACTCTTTGTGACCCCGTGGACTATATTGTTCATAGGGATTTCCTGGCAAAGATACTAGAATGGCTTGCCATTTCCTTCTGCGGCAGATTAGGGCAAAAAGAGGGTAAGCAACTCACCCAAGGTCACACTGCTTGTAAGTGTTTGAGGTCAAATTTGAACCCAGGTCTTCCTGTCCAGGTCCAGTGCTCTGTCCACTGAGTAATCTAGCTGCTCCCAACATGTTATGCTATGTACATATTTGTATCTATTTTGGTATTATTTCAATGTGTTCTCCATCATGCTTAGCAATTTTTGATGGAGATCAGATAGAAATGGTCTTAAAAGTTTCCATCTTTTCTGACTATGTATACATATTATATGTGTGTGAATACATAAATATGTGGAGATTTGTATTTAATATTCTCTGTCCTATTGAATGGATATATGATTAAATTAGATTTTTGTATTGGTGTTAAATGATTTACTTTTTATATTGCTTTGCCTTTTTATTGTCATAACATTTGGTTTTCATGTTTTTATGTCAGGATTTTCCAATTTTTTTTGGTTTTCTAGATTTCTTTTGTATATTTCTCTTCATCTCTCATGGTCCTAAGTAAGAGAATTGTACATGTGGCAGAAACTAGCTAATGTCCTGGTCATGTTGCTATCTTGCTGCCACCTCTCATTTCTATCTTTGTGCTTTAGAGTCCCCAAATTTAGATCACAATCTAGGAAAAACCTTGCTTCACACCACTCTGCAAGGGCTACACTCAACATTCCTGTGAGTTGTGTAATGAAATGTATACTATCTCTGTGATACAAATTAGAGAACCTTGCACTTATGATTTAAACCTGTCTCCTGACTTTAAGTTTAAAATTGGATTCATGATACACAACTCATAGGATTGTTGAGGCAAGCACTCTGATAACCTCAAACATGCGAACACTTCCGCTGGAGGAATGGGTGGATGAGAAATATTTGTTCCAATGGCCACAAAGGAAGCTATAAAGATGTGATAGATTACTGACCTTTAAGTTTTTTCTTAGTTATTATTATATTATCCACAAATATGCATTTTGTCTCATTTTTTAACCATTGTTCATTCTTTTTTTTTATTATTTTTCATGTTTTTATTTCATGGAAAAAAAGCTCAGCAGAATAAGTAGACATCCTGGGAATCAAGACAACTAGGGTTCTGACACATAATAAGTTTGTTATCCTGAGCAAATTACAAACTCAAAGCTCCAGAGCAGCTGCCTTTAGGCTTGATAGAAATTCCTCCGTAGGCACTCCCTATGTCAATGAAATCACAAATCTGACTGTAGATACAAAAACATTCCCACATAAACAAGTTCTTATGCACGTATGCATGTATATGTCATCATATATACTGAATAAAGTATGTTATTCAAGAAATAGAATTTCTATTATCATGTCAAAAAAAGTGGAGACTACAACAATCCAGTCTTTTTTCACCACTTCTTTTATTGAGAAATATTCCAGTGTTTCTCCTTTAGAAGTAATTCTAGCTTTTAGTTTTAGATGAAAGCTTTTGATCGTGTTCATTTCCACTCTTTTTCAGTATTTTAACATAAATGAATCCTGTAATTTATTGAAGGTTTTTCTTCATCAATTGACATAATTATGTGACTTCATTATGTTTGTTATTATAATGATTTATTATGCTAATTATTTCCTAATGATGAACCTTATATTCCTAGTATGAATCCAGAGTTGTCATGAGAAATATTTTGGGAGAAATATTGCTATAGTCTCTTTTCTGCTATGTTATTTAGTGTTTTTGCATCAATATTCATTAGGAATATTGGTCTATAGTTCTTTCTCTGCTTTAAAATTACCTCATTTAGATATCAGGACCATATATGTCTAAGAGAAACAATTTGGTAGATTGCTTTCTTTTTCTATTTTTAAAAAGAGTTTAATGTAACATAGGAATTATTTATTCTTTAAATATTTGCTAAAGCTCATTTTAAAATAAATCTGTTTGACCCTGGAGCTATTTTTTTCCTTAATTTTGGAGTTCATTTATGGAATGATCAATGTTTCTTGATGAAATTGGTTTAGCTGGGGTGTCTTTTATATTTGTAAATGTTAGCATTTTATATTTTTAGACATTAATTTTACAATTCCCATTCAACCAACCATACTTTTGTTAAAAGCCTACTACACAACATCAATTGGGTTAGACATTACAGTTATTAAAAAATTGTCTTTGTCTTCATGAACTCCCATTCTGTAAAAGGAGACACTGTGTATATGTGTGAGGTATAAATGAAATATATGCAAAATATTTTGTGGGCTAGGGAAAGGATGACACCTGGCAGAATAATAAAAGGCTTCATGCAGAAGGCAATGTTTAGGAAGAGATTTGAAGGTAAGGAATCCAAGTGATGTTGCATGACTACCTAACTAGAAAGATAATGGCTCCAGCAACTAAGTAGAGAAATAAAGACAAAGAATACCAGGAGAGGTATGGGAAAAGGTAAGAATTTCTGTTTTCCACATATTGAAGGTGAGATATCTATGATACAGCAAATTTTTTATGTCCAAAAGGCAACTAATAATTTTACCTGGGTCTCAAAAGAAGAATAAATAGATATGGGACACATCTTAATTGAGATTATAATTAAATTTGCTTCATTTTTTTGTAATAACAGGCATACCTGAGAGATATTGCAGGTTTGCTTCTAGACCTCACAATAAAGTGAATATCAAAATAAAGTGAGTCACATGACTTTTTGGTGCATACAAAAGTCATGTTTACACTATACTATATAGTCTATTAAGCATGCAATAGTATTATACCTAAAAAACAATATACATATCTTAATAGAAATACTTGATTGCAAAAAAAATGCTAACCATCATTTGTGTCTTTAGCAAGTCATAATCTTTTTGCCAACGGTAGGAGTGTATGAGGTGTTCAGTGAGGACCACTCACTTCAAGACTGCTGATCCATCTTTGGTGTCTACTTTTCACCTAACTCTAGCCTATGGCTACAAGAAGCTGTAGCAAGCATAATGGCCACATCCTGGCAAAACCGTCTTGGCAGATGAGCTAAACCACATTGAGTGTAATGACAGGTCTCAAATCTGTCAGTGAATTAGGGAGACGTCTACTCCAAGCATGTGAAGACTTCTGGAGGAATGGGTAGATAAGAAATATTTGTTCCAATGGTCATGAAGGAAGCTGAAGAAGGCCTTGTGGAGCCCTTAGAGCTTAGTCAAGCATTGAAGATGCCAAGGTCATCCACTGCATCCTGGGCCTTCACCAGTCATCCTGACATGTCTTTCTACTGGATATTGATGACTCAGGAAGAGAAAGTGATGTCAATTCACACACAAGTCAAGATATCACCTGGTGATGTCATTGGTCCCCTTCAAAAATAAAGGACTAATAATAACAATGATAATATTTTTGCTGCTAGATATCTTGCCTCAACATTGGTAGCTGCTGACTGATCAGAGAGGTGGTTGCTGAAAGTTGGGCTACTGAGACAAGTTCTTAAATTAAGACAACAATGAAGTTTGGCACATCAATTGACTTATTCACCTAATCACTTAGGGGCTATTTGGGGTTATTGATTGGTGTGATTTCAATGTTGTTGTGTTTCAAGGAATAGGGAGGCCCTAGGAGAGAGAAACTGCTGGGAAAGATTGGTCAGTAGAGCCGTCAGTACACATTCAACCGTTATTAAGTTCACCATCTTATATGGGCATGGTTTGTGGCACACTAAAACAATTACAATAGTAACATTAGATATTACTGATCACAGATCACCATAACAAATACATAATAATGAAAAAAAAATTGAAATATTTTGAGTTTATTAAAATGTGATTCAGAGACATGATATGAGTACATTCTTTTGGGGAAATGGAGAAAATAGATTTGTTCGACACAGGATGGCCACAAATCTTGCATTTGTGAAAAAAAAATAATTAAATTGAACTTTAAAATTAAAATAAAAAATCTTTGAAATGCAATGAAGCAAAGTACAGTAAAATGAGGTAGGTCTGTAATTCTACTCCATATTCAATTTGTATATCAGAAAATGTGCCCACTTCATATTTTCTAAAGGGAAAAAAAATGTTTTCAGTCCTATTCACTAGGTAAGGCCACTTGGATGTCAAGGACTATTTCCCTTACTTTTTAGTGTATCATCTTCTAAAATCTTATTCTATTTTTATCTTTGGTGAATAATTCCCTATGATTCAAATTAATATTTTAATTCACATATGATTTGATTGTCTTTGCCTGCTTTTAAGATTCTCTATGAAACTGAAATCCTAGACTCCGAGGGCTGCATTTCTGAGCGAGTTAAACTATAATTTATACAATAACAATATTTGCTTGTTCGTATATGTACACAATATAAACAAAATATAAACAATATTTAAATTTCCTTCTTCACTTTCTACTGTGGCTATACTATGATATTTTTATTGTATATATTAAGATACTATATCTTTCACACACTCTTTCACTGCATGTTTCTCTGTCTCTGTTTCTTGAGACCTCTGTCACTCTCTCTCACTCTCACTTTCTCCTCTATTCACTTATTTATTCAGAATTGTTTTCCACATTTCTTTGAGTGTTATTTTTTCCTGTGTGGTGTAGTTCCATTTCTTTCTCTCATAATTATGTAGTCTTTTAATGTTTTGGTATATTTGTTCCTATTTTTAGGCAATAAATAAATTTAATATCAGCCACTAATTCAGTCATTCCATCAGATCAAATGTCAAATGAAAAGTAGATATTTGTATTATAAAATTAGATAATTTAATTAATGGAAATAAATAAAATATAAGTATAATAGAAAATATTATCATGGTCAATGTAAAAAGATAGAACTTCTTGAAGCCAGGTTTTTTTTAAATATAGCCATTTATGAAAATTCAAATTTTATTTTTTAATCAGAAATTCTTAAATTGCAGATACATTCCAATAGCTATGTCAAAATATATTTCCCTTCTTTTCAGCAATTTAGCTGTAGTTGTTGAAAGTTATCTTTTCCTTCTAAGGCAGAACCTTTACTGAAAAACATAACTACATTAAGATTTGCTATGTTCATTTTAACACTTTGAGATGATATGGTGCCTATTAAATTTTGGACAAATATAAATCAACCATTTTACCAAATAATTTAGAAGCATCAGAAATAAAATTAAACATCTTTTCAAAAATAATTTTAAACCTATTCCATGTAATTATCAAGGAAGAACATCATTATCTTCTGTTTTTAATATTAAACAATTAAAACTATCAATTTGTTTTTTAGAAATAGTACTCTTATGTTTTCATCAATTTCAGCATACGTATCATGTTACCGCTTGAGTTTTGTAATACTAAACACAACTAATTATAAACCAGAAGGTTTAGAATGTTACCATTCCATGTTTTCAGATGATTAAATGCTTATACTTTGTACCTACTATGGTGAAGCAGTTTTATGGTAACAGAGAAAATATTTGGGGGAAGGCAGTGTTTAATGTGTAAAAAAGAGGAATGTCAGATTATTTTAAGTGATTGTGTGGAAGAACATCTCAAATTTGACCATTCTGGGATACTAAAAGAAAGCAAAAGAGGCTAAGAGATCATGACAAACTTATTGGGATGCAAGAATAAAGATGTAGTCAGAATAAATAATGACACCAAAATTCTGAATTTGGAAGAGACCTTAATGATGATCTCATCTAAACAACACATTTTATAGTAAGACCAAAAGTGGTTTGATGACTTGTCCAAGGTAAGTCATATAGTTAGTGGCAAAGCAAAGCTGTCTACTCTTCTGATTCTTAGTCTAGTATTATTGTTATTCAGTTGTCTTCACTAATGCCTAATTCCTTGTGAATCCCTTTAGGGTGTCCTTGACAAAGATATTAGAATACTTTGCCGTTTCCTGCTCCACCTCATTTTACAGATGAGGAAAATGGAGCAAACAGGGTTAAGTGACTTGCCAACAATCACACAGCTAGTTCAGTTTATTTGAACTCAAGGAGATGAGTCTTTCTCACTCTATGTCTGGCAGTATATCCATAACTGCACAGTCCAGTATTACTTATACTATAAAAATGTTTGACTGATACAGTTTATGCTGAAAATTCATTTATTATAACATCATGTTGCACACAATAAAAAATGAAGAAGTATTGATAAACTACCTGTGGAATTTGAACATTATATACAGACATTTTAATGTAACAAACACTACTTTACCAGTATTTTTTTTGTGGGGGGGAGCTAAAATTGTTAACTTACCATCTTTGAGTTAAGAGTTCTAAAAATCCCTGCATTTCTTATTTAATTGCCCCTAAGGTCTGCCTCTGACTTTCTGGCTTAGCCTGAGCTGGACTGTGTTCCATTCTCAATCTTGTGAGACAGACCATTCCTGCCAACTTTCTAAATGATCTTGGGCTGCAAAATTGTTTCACCCTGTTTTTTGGTTGTTTTTGTTGATGTTGTTGTTGTTGTTGTTCATTCTATCACTCCAGAATTTGTTCTGAAGTGTCATTTTACCAGTGTTTGGAGGGAAATTTAGGAGCACTCAGGCAAGTCCCTGCCTTTACTCTTCCAGCTTGGCTCTGTTTCTCCTCAACCCCTAAACATTTCTTTTACCTTAAAATTTAAAGGAAAGTAAAATTATTTTTTAATTGGTATTCATAAGGTTTTCATAAAACCTCTTGAGATAACTGGAGGTATTTTAAGATAATCCTAAATAAGATTTGAGAATTACTTTACTAAGACCACAGAATTTTGTACCATACTAAGACTTGGCTTTGTACTGCAGTGATTGTTATACATTTCTCCCTTTAAGAAAATCTAGTTATTATGACTCCACTCCACCTTGAGTTATCTTGAGCTCCTAAAAGTTATCAATCAATTAGCATTTATTAATCACTTCTTATGTACAAACTTTAGGAGACCCTACCAAGTTGATAATACTTTAAGGTTGTCCCATTAACGAAGTCCAACCTAGCTAAGTTTGTATAAAAACATTACCAGGTGGTTGGTCACCTGGCTGGTGCTGTCATCACAGCAATTTTATATACATATACATACATACATATGTATGCACACATACTATATACATACACACACACAAATATGGAGAATGAGATAGAGACAGACAGAGAGAGAGAGAGAGATTGAGAAGGAGGGAGGGAGGGAGGGAAAGGTTGCTAATTACACTAGCGGGGAAAGTATTCTCTAACAAATGAATGGACATTTCCCACCATTTATTTTCCATGAGTAAAAAGTGTTGAGGAAGTGCACAATTTTTGAGCATGGGAACATACAACATGGTCAATCTAAGTTTTAGGATGATTACTTTGGCAAAAATGTGAAACACTGATTATAGTGAAAGAAAGTTGAGGCAAAGATTTAGGAATCTCTTACAACTGTCCAAAAAATACCAAATGAGGGTAGAAGCAGTGAGAGGACCAACGTTGAGAAAGAAGGATGACCAATATCATAGAGTCTCAGAATTAGAACACAATTTAGAGGCCTTTGGTTCTACTTGTACCTGAGCAAGAATGTCTTCCACAGTATCCCCCATACCTATGATACTGTCTTCCCTTGACTATCTCCAGTGATAGGGAACCTACTATTTCCTAAAGCACACCATTCCATTTTTTCTTAAATTGTTCATTTTTTCTTCCATCTTACATTCTTTTTATTTTTAAATTTATTTATTTAATATTTTTAGTTTTCAGCATTGATTTTCACAAGAGTTTGAATTACAAATTTTCTCCCCATTTCTACACTCTCCCCCACTACAAGATGGCATATATTCTGATTGCCCTTTTCCTCAGTCAGCCCTCCCTTCTATCACTCCACTCCCTTTCATCCCAATTTCCCTTATTTCTTCTAGGGCAAGAGAGATTTCTATGACCCATTGCCTGTATATCTTATGTCCTAGTTGCATGCAAAAACTTTTTTGTTGAACATTTGTTTTTAAAACCTTGAGTTCCAAATTGTCTCCCCTCTTCCCTCCCCACCCACCCTCCCTAAGAAGGCAAGCAATTAACAGAGGCTACTTGTGTATCATTATGTAAAACCCTTCCACAATACTCATGTTGTGAAAGACTAACTATATTTTGCTCCTTCTTATCCTATCCCACTTTGTTCAGTTTTCTCCCTTGACCCTGTCCCTTTTCAAAAGTGTTTACTTCTGATTACCTCCTCCCCCTATCTGCACTCCCTTCTATCATCCTCCCTTTTTATCTATTTTCTCCTTCTTTCCTGTGTGGTAAGATACCCAACTGAGTGTGTATATTATTCCCTCCTCAGGTCAAATACCAGGAGAGCAAGATTCAATCATTCCCCCTCACCTGCCCCCTCTTCCCTCCCTACAGAACTGTTTTTTCTTGACACTTTGATGTGAGATAATTTACCCCATCCTATCTCTCCCTTTCTCCCTCTCTCAAAATATTCCTCTCTCATCCCTTAATTTGATTTTATTTTTTTAGATATCAACCCTTCATATTCAACTCACCCTCTGCCCTCTGTCTCTCTCTCTCTCTCTCTCTCTCTCTCTCTCTCTCTCTCTCTCTCTCTCTCTCTATATATATATATATATATATATATATAATATATATATGTATATATATATGCATATATATATACATATATATGTATGTATGTATGTATGTATGTATGTATGTATATTCCCTTCG
>JAQQSZ010003302.1:0-14487 GCA_028646595.1 Phalanger gymnotis
CCTAGCTGCCCAAAATTACTCCAACTCTAAAATGCAAGGGCATGGCCAAATTCAGGTGATATTTATTGGGAGTGTGCCTAACACTGTTGGATATTGGGGGAATTTTAGACCTTGAAGAAATAAATAGGTGGGTGAAGGGAAGTTACCCCACGTTTATTGTGTTTTTTTTTCTACTTTGGAATAAGTGGCTGCCATAATGACTAGTCTTAGGACACCTTTGGATTAACCATGAAAGCAGTGACATTCTGAGCAGCTGCTTCATTTAGCTTGATGGTGGGATTTTTCAGTTTGTTTCCACAAATTCATTTTGACTGTTTAGATAATTACAAAATGTGGTGTAATTCTTCCCCCCAGTATATTTGTCAGGTGCTTATTTGTGAGTCTTCAGAAATGCATGTCTAAGAAAGGATACTGAATTGTTGCCTTTTTCTCCTAGGTAATCATTTACAATGGTGAGGTACTCTCTTGATCCAGAGAACCCCACAAAATGTAAGTGAACATAGGATACTTTGATTTAAAGTGTTTTGTTTTTATTGATGCCTTTTGCTTTCACAACACATTCAAACATTAAAAATTAATAATGCATCCTACAGATGACAGAATTCTGTAGGACTAAGAGTATAAATGCCTATCCAGTTTATAAGCCACAATAAAATGTCTCCCTCTACTAATCTGAGTGGTGTTTTTTGTTTGTTTTTTTAATCTTCAGCATGCAAGTCAAGGGGTTCAAATCTCCGGGTCCACTTCAAGGTATGTGAAAATAAATCATGATTGGCTTCTAGACTGATTTTTCATTTTGCCTCTATTTCTTGGAATCAGGGCTATGTATTTGAAGCTGCAATGATGACTTTTCTTAGGACACCTTTGGATTAACTATGAAAATAAAAACAACACTGAGCAGCCACTTTAGTTTGTTTAGTGAGTTTCCCAGGGTTTTATACTATATTGAAAACCAATGAGATAAATAAGGGAGAAGCGTAATAGAGTAAAAATATTGGACTGAAGGCAGCTGCCCTACTTTGTACTCCTGAGTTCTATCACTAACTAAAACATTTAATTTTGAGTAGATTGTGTAAACTCTGAGCAATCATGTATGGAAAATTTTAGGTTACGTTTGTGCATTAAATGTCAGTTATTTGTGATTGATAGTATATCCAGTCAATCAATAAACATTAAGTGCCAGGGATACAAAAAGACTGGTCCCTCTCCTCAGTAAGCTTATGTGGAAATAAATATATACAAAACAAGCTATATTCAGGATTAAAGCACTGGAATTTGGCTAGGGAAGGTTTTCTGTAGAAGGTAGAATTTCAGTTTTAGTTGGGGCTTAAAGGAAGCTGGGGAGGAATGAACTGGAGCAGAGGAAGATTGATTCCAGGCACAGGAAACAGCCAGAGAAAATGCCTAGGGCCGAGAGATGGAATGTCTTGTTCATAAAACAACCAAAAAGCCAATGGCGTTGGATCAAAGAATATTTGTTGAGTAATAATCCTTTTTCAAAACTGTTTCTTTTGGCTCACTGGTTTTAAAATATGACTTATTACAGAACACCCGTGAAACAGCCCAAGCTATCAAGGGCATGCATATCCGAAAAGCTACCAAGTATTTGAAAGATGTCACATTGAAGAAACAATGTGTTCCCTTCCGTCGATACAATGGTGGAGTTGGCAGGTGTGCCCAGGTCAGAATTCTTGATCTATTTGTGGAAATATGTTAAACGTCTTTCTAAAAACACTTTTAAGGAATCAATTTGGTAGAATAAATTTAAATAGTAAGGTTTTCTTCCATTAGGCATTCCTTGGTTGCTGTGATGACAATCTTAGGACACCTTTGGATTAATCATGAAAAGAAATACGTTCTGAGCAACTTAGAATCTCAATTTTCTGAAAAGTGGGCAAATTTGTAATTTCCAGGGAAATGTGCTAAGCCGAATAGCAATGAATGGTTTTGTTTTTTTAATTTTCAGGCTAAGCAGTGGGGTTGGACACAGGGTCGTTGGCCCAAAAAGAGTGCTGAATTCTTGCTGCATATGCTTAAAAATGCAGAGAGTAATGCAGAACTGAAGGTAAGCTAAAACAATAACATGTCCATGCCAAATGAATGTTATTTTAAAATAATGGCAACTGTTAAGACTCTATATTAGTTATACCAGTGATAAAGGCAGAAATTAATTTGATGGCAGTGATGACTCTCTTAGGACACCTTTGGATTAAACAATGAAAATAATTGCTATCTGAGCCATCAAGTAACATGGTAGCATAAGTTTCTGGAAGGGATCAGTCTATAGTCCAGGGTCCCTCATTTTACAAATGGAGAAACCAAGTCCAAGTAGAAGCAACTTGGTCAAATGACCGGAATTTGAATGCTGGCTCTTATGACCTGTTGGATCTTAAGCATCTCTTTGGATCTCAGGGTTACTTTCATATTTGATTCAGTTTTAACTTAAGGCATTAACGCTTTTCCTTAATTTGCTCCCCACATAGGGTTTGGATGTGGATTCTCTTGTCATTGAACATATCCAGGTTAACAAGGCTCCCAAAATGCGACGGCGTACTTACAGGGCTCATGGTCGAATCAACCCATACATGAGTTCTCCTTGCCATATTGAGATGATACTCACTGAAAAGGAACAAATTGTTCCTAAACCAGAAGAGGAGGTTGCTCAAAAGAAAAAGGTGAAAAAAAAATTGGATTTTTATGTCACTATTAGTTTTCTGGTTGCCATGATGACAATCTTAGGACACCTTTGGAATAACCATGAAAAAAACTTGTATTCTGAGCAACCTAGATTTCATTCTTGAATTTTCCAATACATTGAAATGTCATATAGTTCCTTTAGATTTTAAAAAAATCTTCCTTTTTTCCCCCTAGATATCCCAGAAGAAACTGAAGAAACAAAAGCTTATGGCACGGGAGTAAATATGACATTAAAATGCAAATAAAAAGCAAAATGAAAACATTTGTTACTGTAAATATTTTTAAAGTGTTTATCCTTGCCTCCAAAATGTTGAGCATGTGTTCTGTTGCCTTTTAAAAAAAAAAAACCTGATGTTTGTTACTCAGTTAATGGCTAGAGCATTGTATTTGTGACATAAACTGAGGTTGAGCCCTACTGTTTTTAACCATATGTAGTATGGCATTGGCAAATCATTCATGCCCCTGAGTGTGCTCATTGGGAACTGGTAGAGTGGAAAGAACATGACGTTGGGGCTTGGTGGACATAATTCTTTTCTATTCTTTGCTAGCTGGAGATAGTCTCTGGGTTTTTTGATTAACTGAAAATTTAAATGAGTAGCCACTTTGGTAATTGGTGTAGTCAGTACAAGGTACTAACTGCTGTGTGTAGTCTTCCTCTGCTATTTTATACTCTTCCCCTTCAACTATGGGATAATGGGAGTGAGTGATACGGGAATGAGTGTTGGACTTGGTATTAAGTGGGGATTGTTTGCACAGGCAAAGTTAAAAGTTGGGTAGAAGAGACAAATAAAGTACATTAGCTACAAAACACTATATAAACATTCAGCTATTTCACTGTTTACTAGGAATGTTGTGAAATGCATTCCTTCGTTGGAGATGGTCTTGTTCAGCTCTTAAATCCTATAATCCCATGAATATGGCAGTACATGTACATAATCCCTCAAAATATGCACATTGGGGTGATGAATGTATACCCCAAATTTTTACTAGTATCCATCCGTATACAATCAAAAAAGCTTAGAGAGTATATGATTTTGTCATCTTTTCCCCCAGCTTCCCTTAATGTTCATAACCGGGAACTATTTTTTTTTTTAGTGTATTCAGTTCTGTCCACCTTTAAAACCTTATTTCACTTCATGATTGATGCACTTTGCTTTTGCATTATTTTGACCTTACAAGGGACTCAGTATAGTGTGGAGCCTTTTTTCTTTTGGCTGGCTGCTAACTCCCTATCTGGCTTTTATGGCCTGTTCAGGAGGACTAGTAACTATGCTGTGAAGGCTTGCAGGTCCCTTTTCAGGGCTGCTCATCCACTTTTGGGGTCTGTATGGTGCTCATTTGTGGTTTCAAGAATCTAAGGCAAATAGCAGCCACGCTCTTAATAACTTACAAAAAGGTTAAACCGGGTTGAAGGTAATTGACAGGCCTCAAACCCTTTGGGTTAGTGGAGCATGTGCTGCCCCAAGCATGTGAAAACTTGCCCCAGTAGAATAGGTAGAAGGTGTGCTTTAGTTTGTTCAGACTTTAAAGACACCAAGGTCCATGCACTGCATCCCAGGCCATCACCAGTTCTCTTGAATTTTGTCTTGCCACTGGATTTCAATGACTGGAAAAGACAGGCTGACAACTTTGCTCAGTTCTACCTCAAATCTAATTCATGCATTAGTGAAGACATTCCCCAGTGAAGTCACAAATAGAAAAGGAACAACAAAAACTCCCTTATCTCCCAAAGTCCCCCTGGAATGCCATTCACCATTGTGATAGGCCTAGCCCAAGACCCTCAGACCCCTTTTGAGGAGAGGGTCACTCACCCGGTTTGAATGAGCAGGTTACCTTCAGGCAATTTTCTCTTGGCTGGCATTAACTACAGTTAGCAATTTGTATGTTTACATGTTAGAACTTAGCAGGGACAAGTGGTATTTGGCTAAGTTCTAAGATAAGCTGCACAGGTATTTCTGACTGTACAGCTTTAACACTGCTTTGTCCCATCTCTGATTCTGTGATACAAACTTAAAATGGTGGGTTATGATATGGAAGTAATAGCACATGATTTAAGAAATTAATGCCTTAAACCAAAAACTAGGTGTTGCAGCTGACCAAAAGCTTAAACGTTATTTAAATCTCTTAAATCTATACATGCCTTCTCTAACAAACTAAACACTAAAATTTTTTATCTTTTTTGAAAATTTCTAATCATGTAGACCATTCCATCCTTCAGAACCTAGTTCCAGCCTATTCTTTCAGATTCTTATTCTCCTGCCTCAACAGAATAAAGGGAACCGGCCTTCAAAGTACACCTCCAATTTCCAGGCCTCTTGCCCTGAATGCACCCCTTCTGCTGTTTAAAATGGCTTGCTCGTGACCATTTTTTAAATTTACTTGTTTGCCAATAGAACAAACTGCATGACTCAAAAGGCATTAATCAAAATGTGCTTAATGCACGGGGGAAATAAATGCAAGTGGCGGACTGGTGGAGACCGGTCTGAACTTGAGGGTGAGGTAAGACCCCATCAGGGAGCCATCTATCGATTTCATCTAAGTTCCTGCTTCCAGATGGGGGAAAGACGGCATCCGTAGGTTCCTGAGCCAGTGAGGACCCTGGGCCTTTCCTGACATTGAGGTCAGACCAGGGCTGTCACCAAACTAGGGGAAGTGAGGGCCAGGGCAGGCGATTCTCCTCCCAGAGGTGCCAGAACAAGTACTCCCCAAGAGGAAAGGGAAAATTTTAAGGTTCCGTCCAGCTCTAAGGTCCACGAGTCTCATAATTCCGTGAAAAGGAATGTAAAGGGAAATGTTAAGATTCCATGAAGAAAGTTGGGGGTCAGACGTTTGGAGGATCATTTGCGTCCTCAAACGGGGCGTAAGAGAGGCCTGGGCGGATGTGGAAGGCCTGCAACGCAAACGCACGAACACGGTCCAGCCCGTCTCAGGTCGCCCATCTCACGTGTCCCAGGTTTCTCCGCCCCTTGCGCCCTGCTACGTCACCCGAAGACGGGGAAGGGGCGTCCGTAGGGACCTGAGCATTCTGGGCGTTTGGGTTCCCGGAACGTCACCAAGACAACAACCCACGTGACAGTAGCGGGGCGGGCGCCGCCGTCTGACAGATTTCTTCCGCCTTCCATTGGTCTCGCTGTGGTCCCGGAAGTGAGGGTGCTTCCGTTCCGGTGTTGCTGTCTCCTGGGTGAACTGGGCTGGGGCAGCGGTTCAGTCGGTCTGTCGGTGGGTCCGTGGGCTGGTGCGTGAGGGGCCGGGGTCGGGGGATGTTGTGGGTCCCGCTGGGTGGGAGCGGAGTGAGGTAGCGCCTGTCCTAGAGGAAGACGGCGGTGGCTGGGAGCGGGCGGGCTTCGGCTTCAGCCGTTGTCAGGGCCCGGGCACCTTCCCCGGTGGGTTCGAAGGACCCCGGGGGGTGCGGAGCAGCCTTCTCCGCTCGCCTGATAGTCCCCCCGAGCCTGGCTGTCATCCGGGCCTTTTCCAGTTGCTTCACCCCCGATCTCCATGCCACCCCTATCACCCCTCTTGTCCCTGCCAAGCCGGTCACTTGTCTTCTATCCTTGGGCTTTTGTCTCACGTTCCTCCGCTGTCTGCCATTATCACCTTTTCCCACCAGTGCCTTGCTCTGGATCTTTTCCCGTTCTGTCTTCCCTCTTCATCTCTCAAGGACTCCTTCATTGTCCTGAGCCATACTACTACTTCAGCTCTCCACCCCAACACTTTCTATGACTCTACTTTTCATCATCTCTTTCATCCTCAACTCTCCCTGTCACCGGCGCTCATCCTGTCTCTAACAGTTCAATATACTTTGTAGTTTTTGAAGTGTTTCCCTCAGAACAGTCCTTCGGTGTGGGTAGTGCAAGTACTTGTAGGTAAGGATACCACCGAGGATCAGAGAATAGCCTATAATCACTTGGCAAAGGCTGAACTCAAACAAAGATCCTATGGACAGCCAGTCATGTTTTTTCTCCACCAAGACAGGGTGTCTATCAAAGAATAAATGTCAATTTTAAAAAAATAGTACATGCAAACCCAATGTCAAAATCAAAGACTTTTATTTTTAAGTTTCGCAAAACTATCACCAATACCTTTAACATATTCTTTAACAAAATAAAAGGATCCAGCCTCTAAAGTCTCTGTAATTTTGAATGCAATTTAACAATTGGGCTTTTTTAAAAAGCAAAAGTAAAATCTTTCATGTCAATTTTCATATAGCCCTGCATTTCCTATTCCAATATACAACATGTAAGATACAAAGATTTAAAGATTTATAGTGCTAGAGAAAAGTAATTTTTAAATGAAAATAGCATATTTTTTCTAGCACTTTATATTTAATCCTATGAACAACCTTGATAAGACTGAGGTACAATGAGATGAAACGACTTGCTCAAGGTCTAGCACAGCTAGTAAGTGTCGGAAGTAATATTCAGATCTGGTGCTTCTGACTCCAAATCAATATTCTTTCTGTAAGACCACACCTGCCTATACACTTGAGCCTTACACATATTTTTTCATCTAGTATAAACCACCTCATTTTACAGTTTTGGAAGCTAAGACCACAGAGATATCTCTCTCTTGACTTTCTTGGAGACAAAATTTGAATCCAGCACTCTTTCCGCTATGCCGTACTGTCATTATAATATGTTTAAAACTTCCACAGATTTAGAATCCTGTCCATAGAAGGATTTTATGAAATTTCAGGTATAGATTTATATAGATATATGTAGAAAGAAAGATTTCACTCAACCCCAACCTATTTTTCTTTTCCCTTCATCTCTTTTTTTGAGTGAACTTTGGTCTTATGCCAGGTGGATAAGCAGGAACTTTCCTCAGCTTTTGACAAGAACATAGCTTTTCTTTTCTTACTTTGTCCTTTTGGCAAAATTGAGGTATAAGGTTGGGGTGCTGAACAAAGCACTTTTTCTAAAGTTTGGAAGTATCTACCTATTTTAGGATTCTGCCTCTCCTGTCACAAGTGATTTTGACCAAAGGCACTTAAAAGTAAATATATTTCCTTTCTCCAACTGTGATGCCTAGATGGTATCATTTGTGTATTTTCTGGAAACATGAATTCAGATTCTGGAGATTACAGTAGAAAAGAAAATCATAGTTTCTATCTATTCAAATTATAAAGTACTTATGTTTAAAATCCTCAGCTACTTCTCTCTACCCCTGCCCTGAGTACAACCCTTAACTGAGGGTTTGAGTATCCTTCCTTTCCCGCCCTGATGCTCCTGGATAGAGCAAGAAGCCTCCTTGGTACTAATGACTATTTGGCAAAACATAAAGCCAGATTTTTTCAGTCCTCTTTCTCTGCCTGACTAAACGGTTTCAAAAATTTATACAAAAATGTAGTATACAACTACAATTTTATCTTGTTCATTAGCTTTGCCATCCTAAAAAAAAATACACTTCTGCTACATTTAAAAACATTTATAGCTATCTCATGTGTGTATGCATATACACACACAGATATATATCAAATTTTTCCAAATATATTCCTCTGATCTCTGCCCAGAGAGAGGCATCCCTCATAAAAAAAAAAGAAAAAGAACAGTTAAGCAAAACTATCCAACACATCAGCTGGGTCTGACGTACATGAAGCATTCTGCACCTGTAATGAGGATCTTAATTTTTCTGGGCCTCAATTAACTCAACAGTCAAATGATAGGGTTGGACTAAATGGCCTCTAAGATTCCTTTCAGACCTACACTGTGTTTTTGGCGAAGAACTCCATAAACCCTTCCAAATAACTATTAACTTGCTATTTCTATTTGATGTTGATCTTCCTGAAGCAGCTCTTAATAAGCTCCGTTTACCACACCCAAATTCCCCTGTTGTATAGTCAGTTCTACATTTTCATATAGACTTTGGTTTTTCATTCTTCCCCTCTCCCTGTTCTCACCTCTCCTTTCTACCTCCTCCAGTTCCCCATGCACCTAAGCTTCCTTCCACCGTATTTATCCAGCCCAGGCCCACACAACATACTGCTTCAAGGCCGCATACAGCCGACCAAAGGATTCCTGGCTGCCCCGAAAAACGTAGGGTTGCCACTGCTCACTCTCCCCTGTTTGTCACATACGTGACCCAAGGCAACCAGCCATCGGAAGTACAGGTCTAGGGTAACTGCCCTGGGGCCAGAAGAAATTCAGCCTATTTTAATTTTGGCCGCTACCTACCACTAAGTTGTGCAGGTTTGATCCATCTAGCATGTCATGGGAACCCAAATTAAGTTAAGCACTAGCCTGACTACAGCATAGGATTGTTAATTGGGTCATGGATTTATACTTGAAAGAGGACTTTGAGTCTGTTTCCCCTTCTTTACAGATGAGCAAACTAGCACAGAGAGGTTTGAGACTGCTTTCCCAAAATCTCATGGGAAATGTGTCAGATTTGGGCCTCTGACTCCATATCCAGGACTCTTTCCACTATACGTTGCTGCCTTTTTGAGTTACCTGTATAGTTAAAGGACACATCCCTTCATTCTTTTAATCAATAAGTTAATGTTAAGGGGGAAGAAAATAATTCATTGTACTTATTAAGTGTTATGTTCCTGTTTCTTAATTAAAAATCAAGTGCTTGGGGAAGCTAGGTGATGAAGTGAGTAGAGTGCTGGCCCTGGAGGCAGGAGGACCTGAGTTCAAATGTGTCCTCAGACACTTGACTTACTAGCTGTGTGACCTTGGGCAAGTCACTTAACCCCAATTGCCCTGCCTTCCCCCCTCCAAAACAAATCAAGTAATTTTAGTATTTTGTATCTACACAAAAAATAAATTAAGTTTTTAATTTTTTTTTACTTCCATGTGAAGTTCATTTTTTTTTTATGTGGGTTCTTGGCACTCACAAATAAAAATGCTGCAGAACCCTTAGAGAAAGACACTGTTTTTAGATTCTAAAAGATCTTTCTAGTGTTTCAAGTGAATCAAAAATTGAAATGTAATCATACATTTACATAATGTACGTAATGCATAGAGAAGAGACACACTGAAGTGCTTTCTGTTAACCCTAACTTCTAACTACACATTTTGTTTTAAGAAACTTTGTTAAAAAAGAGGCAGACATTGTTAGAGGCATTGCCTGACTAGAGTGTTTCAGGCAAATTGAGGAACCTTAGAGATTATCTTATCTAACCCCCTCATTTTACAGATGAGGAAACTGAGAATTAGAGAGATTCAATGACTTTCTCAAGGTTACACAGTTAATAAGTAGCAATCAAGGAGGATTTAATGAGGGAGATAAGTGTGCTGAAGAAAGAAATCATGCAGAGGTCCTTTAAAATTGTGTGTAAATTGAACTACAAAAAATTGCTAAGGGAATTTGCTATTTAAAAATAATTCTCTTATGAATTCTTTTGTAAAGAAACCAGTACTTTTTGTAAAGTGAATAATCACACTCTTATTTTTTTTTCATAAACCCAAATATTTATATAGCAGGTTTGGTTTAGGTTTGCCTGTAATATTTTTTCAAAGCCTCAAGTCAGCTGACATGTGCAACCAGTCGTTGATTATATATAGTATCATTGCATTTGCTACTTGTGTTATGCAATATTAACAATGAAATAAATGTTTGACATTTAATGCTTTCTTAGCCAGTTTTGAAATTTAAAAAATCTTGGCAGGACTTCCCAACTCTTATCTAAAGGATTGAAAAATCCCCAGAAAACTAAAAATTTCTTTGTAGAAATTTCCAAATTCAGTGTTATGGTATATTATTGAGTTAGAGTTATGCATTAGCATATTGAAAAATCATAATTGCATTACCATAAGAAAAGAAATCATTTCAAATGCATCGATGATCTCTAGGCATTCTAAGATGATAACAGTAGTTTCCCAGTTCATTCCTCAGTCTCAGGTCTCTCTCCTTACCAATTCATCTTCCTTATAGCAGGCAAATTGATTTTCCTAAATCAGAAGTCTGATTATATCAGTCCTCTACCCAAGAAACTCCTCTTGACTCAAAGATTAAATACATACTCCTCTGGTTTTTAAAGCCCTTCATAATCTGGCTCCAGCCTGCCTCTCCTGGCTTATTGCACATTGTTCTCCTTCATACACTATTTATTCCAGCCAAATTTTCCTTCTTCCTGTTCTGCTCTCAAGACATCCCATGTCCCATTTCTGTGCCTTTGCACAGCCCATCCCCTGTTCTTTGAATGTCCTCCCTACCTCTCTACCTCTTAGAATCTCTAGCTTCTTGCAAAGCTTAGCTCAAGTGCCACCTCCTCCAGGAAGTCTAGCTTAACCCACTCTCTCCCATCCCCTTACCCCTGCCCCAGGCAGTGTTTGTTAATACCCTTCCCCTGGAAATTATTCTATACATATTTTAGATTTCATTTTCTTTGTATATGTTTTCCCCAATAGAATAACTTCTTGAGGAGAGGAGATAGTTTTTATTTTTGTCTTTGTATTCATAATACCAAGAATATAGTATGCACTTAATAAATGCTTATTGAACCAAGTGTTACCATCTGAATCAGCAAAACATGAAATTCTGTTAATGAGTTTCATTTTATTCACATTTATAAAAACTGAATAACTCACTAATCTCTTTGGACTTCAGTTTCCTGAGCTTGGCATAGTAGGTAGTATGTTAGACCTGGAGTCAGTAAGACATGGGTTTAAAGCTTAACTCTTGCTACCCATGTGACCACGGTCAGGTCATTTAACTTCTTTGAATCTCTGTTTCTTCATCTGTAAAATAGAGATTGCTTTAGGTAATAAGATCTCTTATAGCATTACTATTATCTGCTTCTACATATGGTGTATTTGTGGTAATTCTTGATTAACCAAAACTTAATAGGACACTCCATAACTATTCCAAGTGTACTATATTGAATTGGCACATTGAGTTCTTGGTTTTAGCCAAATTGATTTTTAGATTTATCTAGTCTCTTTCTTCCAAAAGTAATATTATACTTTAAAAAATACAAATCTAGGAGAAGCCTAATCATGTCATTACTTCTTTACAAACTATATCATTTGCACTTTTTTGTATCTACAGTTCAGAACAGTCAAGCCTGAGGCAATGGTGTGCATTCCTTGTATCGTCATTCCTGTCCTTCTTTGGGTCTACAAAAAATTCCTGGAGCCATATGTATATCATCTAATCTCACCTTTTGTTAGTCGTCTGTGGCCTAAAAAAGGTCTAAAAGAAAGCTCTATCGAGAAACAAAACAAAGGAGACTATAAGGTAAAAACATAATAATACACAAGTGACAGAGCAAGTAGCTAAAAAACGAATGGCTTTTGGCCCTTGTTTTAGGGCAAGGTTTGGAAATTTTCTCTAACAACCCAAAGCTTCAATAATAATTTGAATTCAGTTCTTTTCCTTTGTAGGATATCTAACAAGAAGTGTAAGTTGGGCATTAAAAATATTTAACATTTCCTTATTCAAGAGTTGTTCTTTGAAAAATGGATAACTTTTGAATAAACAATATGCATATTTTTGGTTTTTTTAATCAGTTTTTTGCTGACTTCCATGGAAAAGGCATACACAGATGGAGAGTTAGTTACATTTATTCCTAGTTGATTAGTAGAAAGTAAAAGAGGGCATACTAAAATTAGTCAATTCTTCTATGTGGTAACCTGCTCAGTGAGTTGAGGTATGGAAAGATAAAGGATGAAATGGTGTTAGGTTTTTTGGGTTTTTTTTCCTGAATTGAACTGATTAAATTATTTCTGAATCTTATGTTCTCTGTTTAACAAATACATGTATGCTTATAATTAATACTAATTGTACATTAGCATGTATAATTATAAGTTGGTTGTACTGTACTGAATCATTTTTAGCTTTTCAGCCTAAGTCTTTGGAAGTAAAACTTTGTTCAGATTTGCCGCTCTAACTTATTTTTAAGGGAGCCTCCTGTACAAGTGCTGATGCTGTAAAAAATTGATACCACTGTTTCTTCTTACAGATTGCAGACATGAATGGAATCTCTACACCAGAACCTACAGAAAGCTGCAACAAAAAGATAGATTAAAGCAATTTGTCCAAAGGATGTCTTTACTTTAAAAATGGAACTGATGATATGCAGCAACTACTCTGATATTGTGTTTCACACTTTTCTCTGAGACCAGATATGGGGTAGATATTTTAGAGATCTCCCTAATATACATAGTATTTCTATTTAAATGTTTAAATTATATTTAATTACCTCATTCCTGTTCTTTTTCCTTACTGAAATAGTTTTCATCTCTATTATTGCAGATAACCTAAAGTTTCTATTTTAGGTTAACTTGTTTTAACAATACAAATAAATAGAAGTTCACTTTAATAATACTTTGCACTTCTCTTTCGGTATTTATAAATTCTCAAACCCCTCCCATTCATGTGAATTTAACCACAACCCTATCCTACCACTTACTTTAGCTTCAATAGGATTCTCTTGAAATATAGTTTGAAGTTTTATCAGATGATTAAAGGTTTTACTATGAAACTGCACCTGAAGTGTATGATAGTTTTTTTCTACGACACGAAAAATTTGCTAATGAAGAATAAGAATTATTGCCCGGCTTACGTCTACTTGATTGAGCCTTTTCCTACTTTGAGAGGAAAGAGTAATGTCACTTTAAGAAGGGACACATTTATTATATTCAGATGGATCTGTGATCTCATTGATGTGGATGTTGCTTCCAGTGATGCATTTTGAACCCATCCCATACCTCTATTTCCTGGGACTCTGTCAAGTAAGCTTCCTGAGGGGAGTCTAGCTAGTGTGTTAGGGGCCTTCCTCACTCTCACTTGACATCCTGAGGGAACCAGCAGAGCTCATGTGCCATTTGCTTGTTATACCTCACTGTCACCATACAACTAGCCTGTCTTCTTTTTCAGTCATAGCCTTTCCTAATGATGTGCTTTATACCAGTTCTTCCAAGTTAATTATTTGTTAATGCATTTCAGCCTCCTCACACTTACCATGTACTTTGCCATTGCTATCTGATTTATATTCATTTTTAATTTTTCGGAGACTAGTGTTCCAGGACTCAATACAAAACCAATAGAATATTCATATCAAAATGAAGGGCTTTTGATTCTGGGAGAAATTTGAGGACATTAAAGAAGCTTTGCAGCTTCTCAGAGGCAATCCTACTCATCTCTCCTCCTCCTAATTCTGGGCTTTACTTACCTGTGACACTTGTGCATTTGCGAGTGCATGTATATGTATTTGTCATGCACACACAAACAGACAAGTGCCACGGGTTTTTCCACTTGACTAAATGTTATAGTCAGGACAAGAGGTGTTCTTCATCTACTTGGGTTTTCCCATGTGGATAGTTAAGGCTAATCACTTTTAAATGGCTATGAATCTCTTCCAGGAAATTCTAAAATGCAGAGACATCCCTTGTATAAACATCCAGGGTGAACTGTAAAATTCTACTTCTGTTTCATAGTTACATTTCCCAGAAATTTAATAAACATTCTCATTGTACCATATAGCTTACACTTCTCTCTTCCAATGGAGTTTGTTTAGACACTTGTAAAATGAAAAATTACCTCCCATCATATAGCAAAGTTGGAATGAATATTTTTCTTCTTTATTAAGTTTCTAGTGACAGTCACTTAATCCACTGGCAGCCTTCTAGATCACCTGCAAAGCAGCAATCTGTCAGTTTGCCTTGACTAATTAGAGAGAAGGAAATAATCTTATGAGAATGTTTTTTATAAATTTTATTTAATATAGTTAGTTTTCAACATTGATTTTCACAGGAGTTTGAATTACAAATTTTCTCCCCATTTCTACCCTCCCCCTCACTCCAAGATGGCATATATTCTGGTTGCCCTGTTCCCCAGTCTGCCCTC
>JAQQSZ010003303.1:0-14487 GCA_028646595.1 Phalanger gymnotis
TGGGGAGAAAATTTGTAATTCAAACGCCTGTGAAAATCAATGCTGAAAACCAAACATGTCAAAAATAAATTAAAAAAAAACACTAGGTTAAAAAAAAAGTGTGGTTATACTGTATATATATATATATAGTGAATGTGAGTTATTTTTATTTTCCTCAAGACACTTTAAATGCAGGTGTTTGTAGACATGTGTTATATTCACACAGTACATTCTGACAGAGATTAATCTCTTTTCGTACTATTTAGATTATAAGCCATGATGCAAAAGTTGGAACTATTTATAATACATTTAAATAGACATTGGGTAAAACCCATTTCTCATCCATTAGGAAAAGCTAATTTGAATAGGAAGAACTATTTTGAATTGAAAGAACTATTCCAGTCCGGAAATGACCCAGGCAGAGGGATTACAGTTGTGTAATAACAATGATAAACACATCAACAATGAAGGAAAAAATGTATCATACTAATAACCTTTCTAGGGAACACATCTAAAATTAATTGTTGCTTTGAAAGCAAGATTAAATGTTTGACTGAAATGCCATTTCTAGTTTTGCTGTTCCACTGGAATGTTCAAATGAGCCACAATCAGATTCCTAGAAGAAGAAAGAAAGCCCAGGTATATTTCTATGATCTGTATATGCTTACATGTCTACATGGAGTGAGTATACTCTTCTTTACCATTATTTAAGCTAACTCCTAATTATTGCTCTTTTGGATGGAAATTTCCTTATTCATCCCTGAATGCAGTGAATAGAAAGTTGAATTTAGAGTCAGAAAATCCTGGGACCAAATTTTGCCCTGCATATTCACTAGCTTTGTGACCCAGGGCAAGTAACAACTTCTGTTTACCTCAGTTTCCCCTAGTACTTAATTCTAGAGGGTTGTTGTGAAGATCAAATGAGATTAATGTATCTTGTAAATCTTAAAGTACTGTATGAATAGATTTTTTTTGGTGGGTAAGGGAAATCTCAACCAGTGATCTCATTGGTGTGAGGAGCTCTCAGGGGTGTAAACACCTGCTGATGCAGATTATCAACTGCCTCTAATTCATAGCCTTAGAGATTTGCCTGGGGGCACTGAAAAGTTAAGTGATTTGTCTGAGTTCATGTAACTAGTATGTGTTAGAATCAATACTTGAACTCAGGTTTGACTCCAAAAATGGCTCTATGTCCAAACTGCTTAGAAACTGAGGCAGGCAGATGCTACATGACTTGCCTAGGATCACAAAGGCTATGGTAATTATGCTGTATAAGCCACCAAAAGGCTTGATTTCATTTATTCAGTTAAGTATTTATTAAGCACCTACTATGTGCTAGGCACTGTTCCAAGTGCCAGAGAAACAAAGAGGCAAAAAAAAAACCAGCTCCTGTCCTCAAGGACCCGACAATGTGATTTGAACTCAGCTGTCTCTTTACTGTACCACCTAGCTGCATTATGTATAGGCCTCTGTGCCAGGCTCTGAAGAATGTAAAGTGGTATAAAATATGGTATAAAATATGAAATAGGAAAGAAAATGAAGAGGAAGAGCATTGGTTGGTAATTCATTCCTGGAAAACTATAGGATTCACTGACTATATGCTTAGAAACTTTATTTACACATATAAGGAGGTGAACAAATACTGTTCTGATCATAAAGTGAGTCAGAAATTCTCCTAAGAATTAAAGGGATCATTTTTTTAAATGTATGCCTGAAATTATCATTAGCCACCATGGAGTCAGACCAGATATCAAAGTGTCATGGGAATTACAGGAAAAAAAAACCTCAGCTAATCTTAGTTTGGCAGGGTGAGATTCTTATTCACAATTTGGTTTCAGCAGCAGAGACACATCATGGAATGGCCAGTTGCCAGCCAAAGGGAAACATCCAAAAATGTTATTCCAGATGGCTTCCCAAGAACATAGTAGCAATAATTTACATAGGCAGTTATCTAAGACTGTTGTAGAAAAGGTACTGACCTGTATTGGTAGAAGGAATTTCCCTCTCGGGAGTTCTCTACAAAACCAACTCTTTACCCTTATGGTGATCCTTGTATATCTGGACCAATCTTTCCCAATCTAGTTCCCTTGCTATGGCTTCACTTGTCTTCATGAGCAGCCTTGACCTCATGTTCTGTCATGTTAAGATTTCAGTATCTCTCACCCCTACCCTCCATTTATTGTAGGTGAGCTTAGAAAATCACACGCCTAACCCCCCTCCTTCACCACCCATCCGCCCACCAAGTCTCACATTATATAGCATTTAAGGTTTATAAAAGTTCACAAGTTAAGAAATGGGGCTAGAGATTAGTAACAGGATCTGTCCACCCAGGCATGGTAATGCCTCTGTTTTTCTTTCAAAATTTATCCTGAACTTAATATTAAGCATCAAGACAAAGTAACTTTGCAGCAATTTACATTTGAACAAATGGATTTCTAGAAATGAAATGTCATAACAACTTCAGTTACTCCCCCTAAATCTCCCTCCAGTTTCTTTGTACATATATTCCCATTCAATTTTCCTTTTATGTGGTTATAGTCAATAGATATTCTATTCTTTAGGTCTGATTTTTTTTCCACTTTGAATTATTTCAGAAACATCTTTCCATATTTATTTTACTTGTCAATCTGAATTGTATTATAGTACTCCTTTTGAACCTCAATTTATTTGCTAATTTCCCTATTGTTAGACATTAGATGGCTTTCAGTTTTTTGGTTTTGGGGTTTGTTTTGTTTTTGCAATTTTCCTCTATTCTTTAAGTCCTGAAAAAGCAAGCTATCTCATCTGTGGGTCTATTTTATTAGTTCCCTAAATCCAGTAATTCATTCTCCATACTTAAGTTATAGCCCACACACCAAACCCGAAGCTTTATTCTCATTCATTTTATTCCTCCCCAATCACACTACGATCCAGTTCACCCCTCCTTTAGCCAATTTCACAGTGCACTTTCAAACTCCTGCTTTATTCTCAACAAACTCCCCTATATCTTTGACCTTTTCAACTAACACTCCAGTTCTTTGCTTGAACAGAAATCCAATTTCCCCCATGGGTACCTTATCCATTGTAACTTTCTCTAATGCAAGTTATTCTTTTTATTCTTCTATCCCCCTCTCCCAACCTGCTGAGGAGTTGTTATGATCTTTACTTCTCACTCCTACAACCAGACCATTCCTCTATGACCATACCTAAGTGACCCTCCTTTGAATAATATCCAATCTATTTGTAGTATCCTTTTCCTATCTTTGTTGCTGTGATCTACCAAACTTCTTGGCTGTTCTTCCAACTATCTCATTGACATTAATGCTTGATCCATGGTCTTCCTCTATGTTTTATCCTCTAGCTTATCACTCTTGCTTTACTTGTTTTCATGCCCTGCCTTGACCCTATGATCTCTCACCTTAATATTGCAATACCACTAACCATCTTGGACTTCATTCTGAACTGACTAGAGCGAGCCTTTTAAATGCTTGAAAACAGCAATGTCTCCTCCCTTCTGACCCTAGTCCCTACCCCCAGTTCCCAGTATTCTTTTCTCCAGACTTACACATCATTAGTCCTTTCAACTGGTCTTCATGTGATATGAGCTTAAGGCTCTTTGCCGTATGGCACACAAAACTGAAAACGATCTCCTGACAAAGACTGACAAAGATGGAGGGCAGTGGGGTATCATCTCCTGGTTCTTTGAAGCTGTGTAACCCTCAATGCAACCCAACATCACCGCATTTCTGCTGATTGAACATTCCCCTTCTCCTCATGCTGTACTCTGTCTACCACCTCAATCCTACTTATTCGGGCTAGTCATTCTAGTGCAGGGGTTTTAACTTTTTTATGATGGTCTTCTTAAAATAATGTTTCTAAATACTTAAAATACATAAGATCACAAAGAAAACCAATTATTTTGAAATGCAATCATCAAAATACTTTAAAAAAATTTACAGATTCACATAACCCAGGTGAGGAGCCTCTGTTTTAGAGACAAGATATATACATCACCTAGCAAGCCCACTTCTGACACTACCTGTGTGACCTTAGGCAAAATCACTGAACTTCTCCGGACCCCATACTCATATGTAAAATGAGGGGATTGGACTAGATGGCCTCTGAAGTTCCTTCCAGTTCTAGAGCTACGAACTGACATTCCTTTCCTCCTACTGGGAACATTACTATCTACCACAGGTTCGTGCAGGGCTTTTGTTACATCAATCTTTGTAATCTCCAGTGTCTTGTACAATATCTTGCACATAATTGGTGCTTGATAAATATTTGTTGAATTCAATCCATTTCAGTTCTCACTTTGATCACTGGCCTTTCTCTCACACAGATTACTGGAAATAATTTTTTTTTAATGTCTGGTTCCTGTTTTTATTCTTTGACTCTAGGTCCCAACCTCTGGCTTACTTCATAATCATTTACTATACTCTGTCAGGTTTAGACATATGACAAATGACAGCAATCTCAAAGCACACGACATTAGAATAGTTGACCTTTATTCAGATGTGCTAAATAACCCTATGACATCTCATAGAGTAATGAAATTTATAAACTAAAAGCAAAATTTCCAAAATGAATGAGTCACTATATCTGATTGCCTCCAAAAATTTCAAAATATGCATCTTGCCAGATCTTATAAACTCAAGAATGTAAGCAAATTTTTGATAGTGTCCCAGAGAAACACAAGGTTTATGAAACCATCAATTCATTGTTTTCATTAGTTAACAAAGACTTGGAACCAAATATTACTCTACATGCGTGCATTGGGATTGGGAGTGAGGGAACCTAGGCAATGGGTTAGTAGACTATTAAATTTGCCTATAGATATAAGAGGATCGGTATCCAATCCTGGCTCTGCCACTTAATACACGTGTATTTGGAAAAGTCTCAACTTCTCCAGACTTCAAAGAGATTTCAACTAGATAATGTTTGAGGGTCTCCTCCACCTCTATTTTTATCCTTGTTGTTTAATAGTTTCAGTTGAGTCTGACTCTTTGTGACCCTATTTGAGGTTTTCCTGGCAAAGACACTGGAGTAGTTTGCCATTTCCTTCTCCAGCTCATTTTACAGGTGAGGAAACTGAAGCAAACAGGGTTAAGTGACTTGCCCAGGGCCACACAACCAGTAAGTGTCTGAGTCTAGATTTAAACTCACAAAGGTGAGTCTTTCTGACTTCAGGCCCAGCATTCTATCCACTGTGGCACCTAGCTGTATGGTTAGACTATTAGCATAGTCTATTATTATCATCATTGCATATATTAGATGATATATAGTCTAAAAATATTATTATAATTGTATATGTTGTTTTCCTGCCAACTCTCTCGTTTTATAGATGATAAAACCAACACCCAGAATGAATGAGTGACTTGGCAGAGGTCACACAAGTGTTAAGTGGAAGATCAGGATTTGAACACAGGCGACCACTGATTTGAAATTGAGGTCTTATTCCACAGTACCACATTACCCTGCCAATAAACCCACCTTGATACTAGTTAGATATGAGAGTACACATTACAACAAAGTTGTAGTTCATGTTGTCTCTCACAGATCAAATATATATTTCATGACAAAGCTGTAAAGCATGCAAAAATAGTTTTATTCCTATTGGAAATATGTAGTTGCTATTTCTGTATTAAATTGTGTTTCTTTTCAGGAGTAGATTATTCTGAGCATGGTTGCCATGGTGGACACAAAGTGAATATTTAAAAGAAAAATTTATGGCAAAAAAGAAGAGATTTTGTATTTTAGTTAGCAAATAAAAACAGTTCTATTGGCATGCAAGACATTTCTATGAGTCTGTAAAACATAACAATGAAGCAAAGCTTTTATAAATGTCATTGAACCTCGAGAAGCTATAACTATCTCAATGTATGAAAAGTAGGTTAACACTCTGAAACATTCAAGGCTATAAATTCAGTTCAATTCAATTCATTAAGTATTTATTAAGTACCTACTATGTGTAAGAGACTGTACTAGAAAAGGAGGGGGCGGAGAGAACAAACATTCTTAATGATAAAATATACGAAACCATTGTAATAGCAATTCAGCTTGTCTTCCTCAGGCCTATTGCTATTCCAGTCTGTCCTCCACTTGGTTAATCAAAATGATCTTCCTACAGCACAGGCCTGACCATATCACCCCTGCCCTGTTCAGTAAACTCCAGTGGCTCCCTATTACCTCTAAGATCAAATTTAAAATCCTCTAGTTTTTAAATTCTTTCATAACCTTGAGAGCAGTGATTTATTTCTTCGTTTATTTGTTTGTTTATTTGCCTTTGTATCTCCAAGGACACAAAGCACGGAATTTCCTTTTTTTACCTTTAGTTGTACCTCCAGGCATAGCACAGTGCCTGCCACATAGTAGGCTCTTAATAGATGCTTATTAACTTGACTTGACAAAACAAGAGGTAATCCTTAATTTACGAATGTTCTGTAACACCTATTAAAAAGTTTCAAGTTATATAATTTTAGCACTATTCATAAGTTCAAGATGTAATTACAAGAAAGTAATGGGGTTGATTTTGGGGGCTAGCTTTTAGAATCAGTCTAATTATTATCTTTCACAGTGTCTTTATTTCAATTCATATTGCTAGTACTCATGTTTCAAAATTAAAACAGATACTTAAGAGGGCATCTAGCCTAACCCATACCTGAAAAAAAATACCTTCTACTATAGTATCTCCTATAAATGGTCACTTAGCCTGTTCTTGAGGACCTCCAGCTACCAACTTTAGAGGCAGACCATTCAACTTTTAGATAATTCTAATCATTAGAAAGAATTTTGTTTTGTTTTGTGTTTTACATCTAGCTAAAGTCTGCCTCTTTGCGACTTTAGTCCATGGTTCCTAGTTCAGCTGACCGGATAGAGCACTGGACCTAGAGTCAGGAAGACCCCGAGTTCAAATCCAGCCTCAGACACTTCCTAGCTGTGTGACCCTGGGCAAGTCACTTAACTTCTGCTGGCCCTAGTTTCCTTATCTGAAAAATAGGAATGATAATAGTTGCATCTACTTCCCAGGGTTGTTGTGAGGCTCAATGTGAAATAATATTTGTAAAGTGCTTTGCCAGTCTTCAAATACTATGCAAATACTAGCTGTTGTGTTATTCTAACTATCCTAAAGCTGCTTAACCAAGATTCCTGGAGAAATTAATTAGTTAAACATACAAACATAATATTTTCATCATCGTTGCCTAAAAGAGGTAGCATAGCTTGGTGGTATAGGTGGGTGTGACCCCAGATCTTGAGTCACAGCCTGTGTGACCCCAGGCACTTATCCTTTGTCTGCCCTAGTATTTTCAACTGTGTGATGGGAATAATAATGGTTCTTACCCCCCCCCCAAAGTTGCTGTGAAGGTCAATTGAGGTAATATTTGCATAGCACTAAGCACAGTGCTGGCACACAGTAGGCAGGTTAATGCTTGTTCCCTTCCCCTAAAACCTACACGTGTGTGACAGGATACAGGTCCAAATAAGGTACAATTAAAGTATACTGGCTATTCTGCAAGCAATTTGTGGATACTCAGTGTAAAATGACAACAGCCACTTTAAGAAATGCTTGATAGCAGTCATTGTAAAATCATAGTATAAAGCAGGTAAAAAGCCATAGCATGGTACAGTGGGAAAAGTGCTGTCTTTGGAGTCAGAGGACTGGGTTCAAATCCTGGTTCTGCCACTTGCCTAGATGATTTGGGGTAAAGAACTTAAACCCTCTGGGCCTCAGCTTCCTTAGACCAGGTGAAAGCCCCTTCTGTTTCTTATTCTATGACCCTATAATGCAACTTCCTGGTTGAGGTTAGTTTTTTTGTCTTTTAAAGCAGCTTATATTGACATGTGGGTATCTAAATGATATAATTCGATGAATAAAGTATATACAGATAAAAGTCCTGTATTTTATGACATAGATGGAGCATTTATAGGTGGAAAATGTTCTGTAGAAATGAGTATGGGATTTTAAGGAGCCTGGTAACACTTTGAAAGAGTTTAAAAAGAGTACCCAGTTCACATCCAAATTTTCTCATTCTTTCCATCTCTCTTTTCTATCATACTCCCTGGGTGAATTCTTTGGAGTCAACGTTTTGTACTTGTTTTCTCATGTGTTTGACTCATTGTGTACCTAACAGCAATACTACTTGGCAATAATACTGTGCCTTTAATGCCTTCTAATTTTGGCATAATCAGTGTACCCTGAGGTTTCTGCACACTCTTTTATTCCTGAAGATATTCTATAAAAGTGAAGACGAATTTGCTCAGCCATGTTAATTTGACTGAATGCTTTCGGTAAAAATGGATTTGTTGTTTTATGCCATGTAGAAATGGGTATTATTGGGGCAGCTAGGTGGCACAGTGAGTAGAGCACCAGCCCTGGGGTCAGGAGGACCTGAGTTCAAATCTGGCCTCAGACAATTGACACACTTACTAGCTGTGTGACCTTGGACAAGTCACTTAACCCCAATTGCCCTGCCTTCCCCCCTCCAAAAAATTTAAAAAAATAAATAAATGGGTGTTGTTGACTCAACCTGGTAAAGGGAAAACAGCCTTCAGTCTCCATCAACTTCATGGTAACCTTTCTTGAGCTTATTGGTAGTATATCAGTTTTCCAAATAAAGAGCTTTAAGATTCCACAATCTTGGCTGTAGCAAGGAGGAATTTATTAAGGATTCAAAAATTTATAACTATTCAAATGACAGGGAGAGATAAGAAATGAACTTTTGTATTGGATTAAATGTTCCTCTGGTTTTAAAATATCAAGCGTTTCTAAGGAAGAGCAAAAAAAAATTATAGTACTGACATTCTTCATTTGAAATGTAATATCATTTGACTGCCAACATTTCAATAACTTGGAAGTGCTAAAGGAGATCAATTTTAAAGAGTAAAAGAGTTTGGCATATGTCGATAATACAGTGTCTAGTTCAATATTTTTTCTCTTCTTTTGTATTCTTTCAGAGTATGGGTCATATCTTTGAGGGTTCCATTTAAAATGCCCCAGATCATTTTCATCATCTACATGATGATAATTTTAGCATGACTTCTAAGGACCATATTCCCTTGTTTTCAGAGCACTGATATGGTTAATTTCCCATAATGAAAGAGAAAATTTCCCATAATGAAAAAGAAGTAATGACTGACTAATCCTATGCAAATAATAATCCTATACTACCACCAATAGTAATAGCATTTACAGAGTACTATGAGGTTTGTAATATACTTTACATTTACTATCTCATTTGGTCTTTGCAACAACTTTGTAAGGTAGGTGTCATTAGTTCATTTTATGCAATTCATCAGAGTTTAATGACTTTCCCATGGTTATATAGCTAGTACAAGTATGGGAAAGAATTTGAACTCAAATCTTCTTGACTCTAAGTCCAATAGTCTGGCTGACATCTTGTAGCTGCCTATAACCTAAATGACCACTGAGGTCCCTTGCAACTCTGAAATACTGTAAGTCTGATTCTATAAGTTATCCTTATACCAAGGGCAGTAATCTGTTATTATATTTCACTGACAATAGAACAAAATGAAATGGGCTTCATTAAAATCATAGGATGAGGGGCAGTTAGGTGGCGTGGTGAGTAAAACGCCAGCCCTGAAGTCAGGAGGACCTGAGTTCAAATCTGGCCTCAGATACTTGACACACTTACTAGCTGTGTGACCTTGGGCAAGTCACTTAACCCCAATTGCTCTGCCTTCCCCCCTGCAAAAAAAAAAAATCATAGGATGAAATGGAAGAAGGGTTTACTCACAGTGTGATTACATAATGGGGGAAAAGAAATTCATGAAGTTGAGTCTGTTCATTGGTAATATCTTTTAACATGCTAACAATTGCAATTGTAGCCCAATTTAGCAGTACATACTCATGAAATCAACTAGAGAGATTCTGACCCTTTGGCTTGTATAAAGGATCATATAGGAATACAGACTCTTCAAGAAACAGGCCCAATAATAGTTAGCATTGTTTGGAACAGCCATCAGAGGTCTATAGACTCTTTTGCATATTAAGAAGTTAGTGTAGGGAAGCTTATGAGTATCAAGCATCTTGTTGTATTACAGTGGTGTGCTGATTAAATGGAACAAAGCAAAATAATTAAATGCAATAATATACAATAAATCTTGGGACTGCAAACTATCTTTAAAATTATGATACATCCTTTTAAAACCCTGCATAATCTGTCCCTTTCCTATCTTTCCAGTCATCTTATATTTTACTCTTCTCCACCCCAGATCCAACTATATTGGCCTATTTCCTGTTCCTCATGACTCCTTGCATTTGCACTGGCTAGCCACCATGTCTGGATTCTCCTTTCTCTCCTTCTCATCTTCCACCTTCAGCAGGAGACTTTTCCGAGTACTCTGTCCCCACTTCCATTGGTGCCTTCCCTCTGAAATTACCTTCCAGTTATACTTTGTATATTTTATATGTTATCTTTGCCATTCAAATGTGAGTTTCCTGAAGGCATGGACCATGGTTTTGCCTTTCTTTACTTCCAGAGCACTGAGAACATTACCTGCTACAGAGTAAATACTTAATAAATGCTTGTTGATTGACTTGGTGCAATCACTCATTTTACACAAATTGGCACTGTGCTCACAAGATTTTGACATTTTTAATTCTTCATGATGAAATCATACTTTTGTCACAGTGAGTGTTAATCCATAAACTTACCAAGAATCATGATTTTACTTTTCAGAGAAAATAAAAAATAGGTATTTTCACTAAGATACTTGTAATAACATTCTTGTATTTCTCTTCCTTAGAACGCCATTGCCCCACTTTTCTGAAACCCAAAGGTGTGACCATTCACCCATCAAGCTGTGGAAGAGGACTATCAAAGATTGGTACCATGTGTCAATTAAGTTGTCCCCCAGGATTTGTCTTATCTGGAGCCAGAGGAGATGTGAGGTGCACCAGTTCGGGGAAATGGAGTGCCAAAATTCAGACAGCTGTTTGTAAAGGTACGCAGTCTATTTCTATGAATTAAAGGAAGAAATTCCTGACCAATGCCATGTTAGCACAAAATGAACTATGTTTGAAGTTCGTGATCCATTAGTTGTACCATCATTGTCATCATTCTGCCTTAATGGAGCACCCCTTGTGTACATGGACTCCTACTAAGAGCTCAAAGGTTTACAGAGTCATTTTGTTGTGCTTCTCAAACTCAGTGAGTTTATAATCCCACAGATAGTCTAACTCTTTGTAAATGTTTGTAATAAGGTACAGTTTGTGTTGTTCTCTTTTATTCTGGGAGAATTAAGTATTGTTCAGGAAAATACATCTTCAATGGTTGAAAGTAGACTCCAGGAAAAATAAACTATTATGTTTATGTAACATGATAGACTCCTAGCAAGATATCCCAAGTCCTAGGTACTTTTTGGGTTAGGATCCTCTTCAAACCACAGCTCATGAGACCCTACAGTTATGTTTACTTCCATTAGTTAGCTTTAGCTTCCATTAGTTAGACACACTTCATTCAAAGTAAAGACATTTGATTAAACAGCATAGTAATAAAGTAATAACAGACTAGTACCTCTATAAACTTCGAGGTCACTTTTTCCAAAATATGCACACTTACATAGGGATCAAAAATGACACAATCACACATCAGGAATCTATACGATCAAGGCAATCGTGTGGAGGCAATTCCAAGGCACATATGTCAAAGGACAATTCAGGTCTCCCAAAATTCAAAGATGCTGATATCTTCTGGTGATGCCTTAACGCTTCTCTCTGATGCTCTTTCTTCCCATGGGCCTTTGCTCCAAGATTCCTCCTGCCAAATGTCATGTCTCAACTTTTTTTTTTGTTATGCCTCATATCTTCGTTCCAGTTAGTCTTCAAGACTACACGGATGTAGCTAAGACCTGATACTCTGTCCTTCCATCTACTGGGGGAGAGAGAATGCTGAGTTTAATGATCATCTCCTCTTATAGAGAGGACTACAATTCATTCCTCTCAGCTGATTGTAACAAAGTACCTCAGTCATCTCTTTCAGACAATGGTATTTAGCTCTTGCTCTCAGCCATGCTGCTCATATATATAATGTAACATATACCTAGACTAAGCTTCTATCTGTTCTTGGGGCTCTTCAACTCTTGTTCTTTAAACTATACCCTCTTTACTTCTCATCAGAGCCCTGATTCAAAATCTCATCTAACAAGGTCAGAAATCCAGTTACCATTCTTTATATCCCACTTACCTTGTATTTAGTCTGTTGTCATGGCAAGAAAAGTGGGACTTTGTTGTCTTTTCTTTTGGAGTGCTTCTCAGCACTAAGGCAATCAAGTGTCTTTGAGTCTTGCCTTTGTTTCAATCAAGAGTCTTTGATGACCTGCTTAAGTCACAAGAAAACCTAAGCCACATGAGTTTGAGTCACATGGTTGTCACTCCCTCTGACCCTGAAGAAGTATATATATACTTTGAGGTTAGCATTTTGCTTTGGGAGCTCACTCATTGGAAGAGTGTGGCTGTGGAGACTCTGGGTAGCCATTAAAGAGTCTCCTGGCTTTGAAAACCCAGGTATTGGTGCTTCTGTCTCTACTAACTATGTATGTACAGCTTTGGTCAGACAGCTAGAAGCCTGTCTTCTGATTTGTGTTATTTGCTCTGTTTATATTTTCTCTATTTGTAATTTCTTTTGGTATTTGCTCTTCAGGGTGCTGAAGACTTCAGTTCAGAGTGCTGACTTTTTCCCCTGAACTAAGTGAATGATATATGTATATTTAATTAAAGTGAGATTGTAAACCCTTTAAAGTTGCTTTCTTTAGAAAAGCAGATCAAAAAATGTGTGCTAGGAATCCTGCTGTGTGCTGGTGTTATTGGCCTTACACAGCCACAGTAGCTGCAAGTAACATTGTTGTTACATCTGTGTATACTTACATATGAATATGTTATCTTCCCTAATAGAATATAAACTCCTTGAGGGCAGGCATTTCACTGCCTAGAACAGTGCCTGGTTCGTAGAAGGGATATAATAAATGTTTGTGGAACTAAATTGCACATTCAGTAGTCAATGAAGCAATCTGTTTCTTCCAGTGTCAAGCACAATGTCTTGCCCAAAGTAAGCCCTTACATTTTCTAACTGAACCAACAACCAGTTCTTTGTTTCACCTTAAGGTGCTAAAAGAAAGTGAGGTACTCAACACTGCCTCCTTCACCAACTCCATAACTCTTTGTTGTTTCATCTCATGCTTTCCTCCTACCTACCCTGGACAGGAAATTCAAGAGTCCCTCCAACTCTATCAGAAAACCTAAGTAGAGAGCTAGAGCTGTTACTAATGCCTTGTTTACCTCTCTCTGTAAGTCCGCAATCTGCAACTTGAAAAGACAGAAAATCTCAAATAAAACAACCCATGTCAGTCACTTCCAAGAAATCCTTGTGGGCACACAACCTTGAAGCAGTTTTCAGAAACAAGAATTGCTGAAGAGAAGGAGAAAAAAACATGTTAAGTGGTCAAAATTCTAGATTGCTACATGAATCTAGTTAAGTCTCCATTCTTTAGTCAACACAATTGCAAATCTCAAAAACTAGATACTACTGAAAAGGGAAGCAGGTGGGGATCCAGACCTAATTTCTGTAATACTGCTTATTTCTGGGATTCTACATACTGCTTTCTAATATGCATTTATTGTTGTTTTTTAAATCAGCACAAACTTATTTCAATAGACATTAGATATGCAACTTAAATACCATATCTAGAAATGCATTTTTGAATATTGCATTTTTTGAGGCAATTGGTGTTAAGTGACTTGCTCAGGGTCACACATAGCTAGTAAGTGTCTGAAGCTGAATGTAAACTCAGGTCCTCCTGACTCAAGGGCTGGTACATTTGTAAAAAACATGTATTGATACCTTGTGTTTTTACATGACCTTCATTTTCAGATATATCATTTCCCCTCTCTTCTACCCATTGATCTAATCTTTGTAATTAAGAATTTTAAAAAGAGAGAAGGAGGAGAAAGAAAAAGCAAAACTAATCAATATTGCTGAAGTCTGATCATATATGCAGTGTCCCATACCCATGATCCTTCACTTCTGTAAAGAAGGGAAGATGACTGCATTTATTATTTTTTCTATTTTTTTATTGTTTAATATATTTAGTTTTCAGCATTAATTTTCACAAGAGTTTGAATTACAAGTTATCTCCCCATTTCAACCCCCCCCACTCCAAGATGGCATATATTCAGGTTGCCCTGTTCCCTGGTCTGCCCTCCCTTCTGTCACTCCACTCCCCTCCCATCCCCTTTTCCCTTCCTTTCTTGTAGGGCAAGATAAATTTCTATGACCCATTGCCACCGTATCTTGTTTTCTACTTGCATGCAAAAAACCTTTTTTTTTTTGTTTTTGAACATCTGTTTTTAAAACTTTAAGTTCCAAATTCTCTCCCCTCTTCCCTTCCCACCCACCCTCCCTCCCTAAGAAGTCAAGCAATTCAACGTGGGCCACATGCCTATCATTATGTATAACCCTTCCACAATACTCATGTTGTGAAAGACTAACTATATTTTGCTTCTTCCTAACC
>JAQQSZ010003304.1:0-14486 GCA_028646595.1 Phalanger gymnotis
AAGCCATGATCAAAAAAAGAGCCTAGACATCATCTTTCAAGAAATTATCAAGGAGAGCTACCCTAGAAGCAGAGGGCAAAATAGAAATTGAAAGAATCCACCGACCGCCTCCTCAAATAGATCCCAAAAAGAAATCTCCTAGGAATATTGTAGCCAAATTCCAGAGCTCCCAGATCAAGGAGAAAATACTGCAAGCAGCCAGAAAGAAACAATTTTAGTATTGTGGAAACAAAATCAGAATAACCTAAGATCTAGCAGCTTCTACATTAAGAGATCAAAGTGCTTGGAATATAATATTCCAGAGGTCAATGGAGCTAGGATTAAAACCAAGAATCACCTGCCCAGCAAAACTGAGTATCATGCTCCAAGGCAAAATATGGATTTTTAATAAAATAGAAGACTTTCAAGCTTTGTCAGTGAAAAGACCAGAGCTGAATGGAAAATTTGACTTTCAAACACAAGAATGAAGAGAAGCATGAAAAGGTAATCAAGAGAAGCATGAAAAGGTAATCGAGAAAAAGAACAAGAAAAAGAAACCATAAGGGACTTACTAAAGTTGAACTGTTTTGTTTACATTCCTACATAGAAAGATGATGTGTATGATTCATGAGACCTTAGTATTAGGGTAGCTGAGGGGAATATGCACATATATATATATTATATACATATATATATAATATATATGTGTGTGTATGTATATATGTATATATGTGTGTGTGTATGTATGTTTGTGTGTATGTGTATGTGTATATATATATATATACAGACACACACACACACATATACACATAAATCTATATATACAGAGGGCACAGGGTGAGTTGAATATGAAGGGATGATATCTAAAAAAAATAAAATCAAATTAAGAGATGAGAGAGGAATATATTGAGAGAGGGAGAAAAGGAGAGATAGAATGGGGCAAATTATCTCACATAAAAGTGGCAAGAAAAAGCAGTTCTGTAGGAAGGGAAGAGGAGCCAGGTGAGGGAGAATGAGTCAATCTTGCTCTCACCAGATTTGACCTGAGGAGGGAATACCATACACACTCGGCTGGGTATCTTACCCCACAGGAAAGAAGGAGGAAGAAGATAAAAAAGGAGAGATGATAGAAGGGAGGGCAGATGGGGGAGGAGGTAATCAAAAACAAACACTTTCAAAAAGGGACAGGGTCAAGGGAGAA
Organism: Phalanger gymnotis; assembly: GCA_028646595.1. Taxonomy (NCBI): domain Eukaryota; kingdom Metazoa; phylum Chordata; class Mammalia; order Diprotodontia; family Phalangeridae; genus Phalanger; species Phalanger gymnotis. Next base: position 1,181 of record JAQQSZ010003304.1, read on the forward strand.
AATTGGATAAAGGCGGATAGGTTAGGAAGGAGAAAAATATAGTTAGTCTTTCCCAACATGAGTATTGTGGAAGGGATACGCATGTGGCCTAGGTTGAATTTCTTGACTTCTTAGAGAGAGTGGGTGGGAAGGGAAGAGGGGAGAGAATCTGGAATTCAAAGTGTTAAAAACAGATGTTCAAAAACCAAAAAATGTTTTTGCATGCAAAACTAGAAAATAAGATACACAGGCAATGGGGCGTAGAAATTTATCTTGCCCTCTAAGAAAGGAAAGGAAAAGTGGATGTGAGGGGAGTGGGGTGACAGAAGGGAGGGTTGACTGGGCAATGGGGCAACCAGAATATATGCCATCTTGGAGTGGGGGGGGGGTAGAAATGAGAAGAATATTTGTGATTCAAACTCTTGTGAAAATCAATGCTAAAAACTAAATATATTAAATAAATTAAATTTTTTAAAAAAAGAAAAAGAAAATTGCCTGCTAAGGGCAGCTAGGTGGTGCAATGAGTAGAGCACTGGCCCTGGAGTCAGGAGGACCTGAGTTCAAATCTTGCCTTAGACACTTGACACACTTACTAGTTGTGTGACCTTGGGCAAGTCACTTAATCCCAATTGCCCTACCTTCCTGCCTCCAAAAATATAAAAAAAGTATTGCCTGTTCATATCTATTGACCATTCTCTATTGCCAGTTCTTTAAAAAAATAAATTTGAATCAGATCCTTGTATATCTTGGAAATGAGACTTTTAACAGAGAAACCTAATACTAAGATTTTCCAGTTTTGTTATTCTCCTTTTGAATTGTTCTGGGTAATCCTTGGCTTAAAAGGTCATTTACGTAAGGTTTTTCCCATTGGTGAATATGGATCAATTGAATGTTTTCCACTTTCATTAGGGGCAGAGTTGGTAAGAGATGAAGACAAGAGAGATTATGATTTGATGGATCCCATCTTTGAGAGAGAAAACACATTTCCAGACTACCTCTGCAAAGGTAGAGAAAGACTCTGGAAAGAAGCCAACATGTAGAGGAGCAGGCAACCTTGATGTTTTCCCCATTGTAACCTTATTACACTATAGACTTTGGGGAAGACTCTCTCTTGATTGAGTTAAGGTATTTCATTCTCAAAGGGAGAGCTCATTAACCCTGTATTTTCTGATATGTGTATATATATGTATATATATATACATATATACACATATATATGTATATATATACATAATATACATATATGCATGTATATATAGTGTATATACATATACATCATTTTATGTATGCTTTCTATGATTTCTGTTTTGCTATAGACTTGGGTAAATTGATTTATTTTGTATTTGCAGTATGTATTAATTGTGGAACTAGTGTTTGTTTGGAAGTGAACCAAATCTTTATCTTGCTATATGGTGTAAGATGTTAATTTAAACCTTTTTCCTGTCAGAATGCTTTCCAGTTTTTCTAGTAGCTTTTGTCAAACTTAGAATGCAGAAGGAAGTCATGATAAAGGGAAATAGATCAGCAATGTTGGGAATTGTGGTTAACCATTGTGTTCATTAGAATTCCCGTCTTTCAAAGTTGATTATTTTTTATAATATTGTTAGTACCGATAATCATTCTTATGGTTCACTTTACCTCATTTTGCATCAATTCATATAGGTCTTCCCAGATTTCTCTGAAACCATCTCCTTGATCATTTCTTATGGCACCATAGAATTCTACCACACTCATGTACCAAAACTTGTTCAGCTATTCCCCAATTGATGGCCATCCCCTAAGTCTCCAAATTTTTTGCCACCACAGAAAGAGCTTGCATAAATGTAGGTCCTTTCTCCTTTCTTTGGTCTTAATGGTGTATAGATCTAGTAATAATATCCCCGAGTCAAATAGTTTAATATATTTTGGGGCATAGTTCCAAACTTTTCCAGAATGGTTAAACTAGTTTGAAGCTACATCAATAGTACATTAATGTAGCTTTCCCCACACCTCCAGCAGAATTTGTCGTTTTCCTTTTTTGGTTATTTTATTCAGCCTTATGGATATTAGGTAATATCTCAGAGATTTTTCAAAATTTCATTTCTCTAATTTTAGTAACTTAGAGCATTTTTGATAGCTTGAATTTATTCCTCTGAAAACTACCTATGTGTATCATTAGATCCTTTATCCTTTGGGAAGTGGCTCTCATTTTTGCAAACTTCACTGAACACCCTCATAAATTTTAGAGATGTAATCTTTATCAGAAAAAAATTGCTACAAAGTTTTTTCTTCCAAATTTCCTGTTTTTCTTCCAATTTTAGATGCATTAGTTTAGTTTGTGCAACAAATTTTTAACTTTATACAATCAAAATTATTTCTTTTATCTCCTTTGTACCTCTTGATATCTTGTCTAGACAAAAACTCTTACCCTTTACTTATGTCTGATAGGCATTTTTTTCATGCTCCACTAACTTGCTTACAATATTTTCTTTATGTCTAGATCATATACCCATTTTGAGCTACCATAGTATACAGTATGAGATACTGTTCTATACCTAGTTTCTTAAGACTATTTCTAGCTTTAAAACAATTTTTATTGAATGGAGTTAAAACCCCAATAACTGGGGTCTTTAGGTTTTTGAAACCTTACTGCTGTATATTGGATACCTAATCTGTTCCACTGATTAACTTCTCTATTTCTTACCCAGTTCCAAATTGTTTTGAGAATTACAGTTTTGTGTGTAAGTGAGATCTGGTACTGCTAAAGTTCCTTCATTTCCTCTCTTTTTAGTTTATTCCTTTTATATTTTTGACCTTTTACCCCATCCATATGAATATTATTATTTGTCTAGCTTTATAAAATAGTTTTTAGTAGTTTGAGTGATATGGCACTGAATAAATAAATATAGGCACTATTGTCATTTTTATTATATTGGCTTTACCTCTCTATGAATAATTAATACTTCCCCAATTATTTGGATATGTGTTTATGTAAAAAGTTCTTTCTCCCAGTGTACTACTTGGTTTTGGACTTTATCTTGGTGCTAGATTGCACACTTTTGGAGGGGCAGCTTTTGGCCTGAGGTCCCTTACATATTTTTACTGCATTCACATTTCAATTTGGGGTCTGCAAGCCTTCATTATCAACTAAAAATGGCATGATACAAGGAGAGATCTGTTTCTTGCCCATTTTGTCTGAATTGTGCAAGTTCTTGACCCAGGTTTAGGTCTTTTGGAACATGTCTGGTTGGGAATTTCAGTAGGCTGCTCCTGGTCCTGGCCACTTTAGGTCGTTAGGATATTCTATGTGTTCAATGTGTCAAAAGAGTCAGCTCTTCTTTGGTCTGAGATCCTGTGCTGTATTCCTGTGATCAGAGACACATAGCTACCATTTGCTTCTGGAAGTTGTTCCTTGTTCAGGACACAGCTAGGGTCATTGAATATAACCACTTCTCTTCAGCCTTGATCTATGACCCAAAACTGTAGTGAGTGACAGAATTGATGACTGGTACCCATTTCTTCACCAAGGATTAGCTCACACATCCCATGAGATCTCTTCTAACCATTTTGCTTCCTTTCCTGGTGTCAAGTCTTGGTACTTTCTGTCTCTTGACAAATTTTTCTCTCCACTACTACAATATGCTACTGTCCAATCCCCCTTCTTATTCTACAAAGACCTCTCTGTCCATCTCACTAAGCTTCACTGGGCTGGGAAAATGATTAACTTTGGCTTCTTGACTTTCCCAATCTCAGTTTGTTAATTCTTTAGATTTTTCTTGAGGACATGTGTGTGTGTGTGTGTGTGTGTGTGTGTGTGTGTGTGTGTGAACTTTATTTCCTCTTACTCTGACATCTTAGCTATGTCTTTCTCTTCAGTATTATCGGTAGTAATATGCATTGACATTTATAACATGCTTTAAGTACATTATCTCATTTGGTACTGGTTTTTCTATTTCCATTTCATAGATGGAGGGTAATGAGGCACCTAGAGGATGTCCAACATTACACACTAAGTGGAAGAGCTTAGATTTCCTGGGTGTATTTTCTTTACATATGGTGCTCTTTCTCTATTACACAAAAATGTACTTAAGGTAGATTATTAGTTAAATGAATCCTTATGACTTAGTCTGAGAAACTAGCCTATTTGAATTTTTCCCCATTCTTATTCCTAAAAAACTTATTTGTAAAATAATTTTAGTACCATTCATACATTACAAACTGATAGTGTGATTAATAACAAGCATCATGATAATATAACACAAGTAGGCAGCTAGGTGGTGTAGAAGATAGAATGTAGGACTTTAATTCAGGAAGGTCTGAGTTCAAGTCCCACCTCAAGCACTAAATGCATAAATGTAGGGAAGGAATTTAACCTCTCTGTGCTTCCTTTCTTCTTCAGTAAAATTAGAATAAAAATAACACCTACTTTACAAGGTTGTTATGAAGTTCAAATTAGTATATGTAAAGCACTTTGCCACCTTAATATTCTATATAAAGGGTAGTTCTTATTATTATAGATAAAAATAGATTTTGAAACTTTGGTTTTCCATGCATAGCAGAAATGGGCAATGGGAGATTGCTTTAATTACCTTTATCTGGATTTTAATCCCTTAATCTGTGTTCAAATAGAATAGTCAACTTCATGCCTAGAATTTGAGGGAGTTGGATTTCATTTATAATGTTATTTTTTATAGAAGCTGTGGTTCAAGGAATTCCATATGTAGATAGGGACATAGTACATATTTCTTGTGTACTAGACATGGATTCATATAGATATAGGAGATTACTTTCATGTCAAAATTGTTGGACTCCTAATATTTGTTTTTCATTTGGATATCAGAATTCCTTATTCCATAGCAATAATATTATAAATGGCAGACAGCTTCCCAGGCTAACCCACAAAATCTCATATCAATACTAATATTATGAGCAACACCATTAAAGATATCCTCTAATATTCTCCTACTATGATGGTGCAATGTTGACAGTAGGTCATCTCAAGGCTGTGCCAGTGACACAAGCTTTGATAGGTCCTTTTATGCTGGGAATATTTGAATATGTGCCTACCAGTCAAATATAGGCATGTCTTCTGATATCCAGGTCACCTAAATTATCAGACTGGATCATCTCTAATAATACCTTCAGCAACAATGAATAATTCACTAAAAGATTGGCTGTTTAAGTCAGAGTATAATGTCCAAAGGAAGAAGCATACTCTAAGGAAATAAATCAAGCGTCTTTGAAGTATCAACAATTTAATATAGTATTATTATGCAATTGCTACAGTACTACTATAGTAACTATAATTGCTATATAACAATACAATATCAAATATAGTAATATAATATTATTATATTATCTAGTAACTATATTAATATAGTTTTTAAAGTACTAGTTTCCTGTGGAAAAAATATATTAAAAGTACTGTTAAGCCTGTGAACATGTCTTTCTCCATCATAACCTCAGACTCTAGAAAAATATTTTAATCTTATTATACTTCTGCTCCAGCCAGTCAGAAGAAAGGCTTTCTCATCTTATTGATCCTCAGAGAAAAAAAAAAAGAATTCCTTTTCTCTTTCTCTCTTAACCTACTCCAATACAATAGGAGAAAGTCGGTAATACCACCAATGACAGTGGTAGCAGTAACTGTGAGTGGCAGAGAAAGTTTAAAGACTCAAAGAAGTAAGTCCTGATGTATTTTCATTTTTAGGCACAGGGGTCTAGAACCTCTGTTTTTTTTGAGATTTTTTATTTTTAGTTTACAACACTCGGTTCTACATAATTTTGAGTTCCAGGTTTTCTTCCCCCCCACCCTCACCAAGACGGCATGGAATCTGATATATCTTTGTGAAGAATTATGATCAATGGAATGAATCATGAGAAAGAGGAAACAACCAAAAAAAAACCCCAAATAAAAACAAAAACAAAAGAGAAAAAAAAGGGAAAAAAAGGAGAGCAAAAAGTGTGCCTCAATGTGCATTTAGATTCCATAGTTCTTTCTCCATCGTGAGTCCTTTGGAGCTGTCTTTGCACCTTGTGTTGCTGAGAAGAGCAAAGTCTATCAGGGTTAGTCCTCACAGAATCCACATATCTGTGGTTGTGTATAATATTCTCCTGGTTCTGCTCTGCTCACTCAGCATTATATCATGTAGGTTTTTCCAGGTTGTTATGAAGTTCGTATCATATTTCTTATAGCACAATAGTATTCCATTACTCTCATATACCACAACTTGTTTAGCCATTCCCCAATTGATGGGCATCCCCTTGATTTCCAATTCTTTGCTACTACAGAAAGAGCTGCTATAAATATTTTTGTATATATGGGTCCTTTTCCCACTTGTGTGATCTCTTTGGGATACAACCCTAGAAGTGGTATTCTTGAGTCAAAGGGTATGAACCTTTTTATAGCCCTTTGGGCATCATTCTAAATTGCTCTCCAGAATGCCTGGATCAGATCACAACTCCACCAGCAATGTAACAATGTTCCAATTTTCCCATATCCTCTCCAGCATTTATCATTTTCCTGTTTTGTCATTTTAGTCAATCTGACAGGAGAGCTGTGGTACCTAAGAGTTGTTTTGATTTGCATTTCTCTAATCAATAGTGATTTAGAGCATTTTTTTCATATGCCTATAGATATCTTTAATTTCTTCCTCTGAAAACTGCCTGTTCATATCCTTTGACCATTTCTCAATTTGGGAATGACTTGTATTCCTATAAATGCGACTCAGTTCCCTGTATATTTTAGAGATGAGGCCTTTATCAGAGACACTGGTTGTAAAGATTTGCTCCCAATTTTCTGCTTCCCTCCTAATCTTTGTTGCATTGGCTTTTTTATACAAAAACATTTCAATTTAACATAATCGAAATTATCCGTTTTTCATTTTGTAATGTTCTCTATCTCTCCTGATGTATTTTCAATGAAAATGTCATAAGTAGTTAGATTTTTGCTTCTCAGCATTTGGAGGCTGCATATATACATATATACACATACATATATATATATACATACATATATACATATATATGATTCTATGTGACAGCTAAAGACAGAAACAACCTTTGTTGCCAAAGCAAAGGCACATGTTCTACTAATTAATATTGATAAATTTGGCAGAGCCCTATGATGTAAGTAAAATGTCAATAACAGCAGAGACATTAACATCAGGAGAAACATCAAATAGAACTGTTTTCAAGCGTGCTTAAATTGTCAAATTTTTTTTTGCTTATTTCCTTGAATGTTAATGATACTTAGATAGATTTTAGATATTTAATAGTGCTATTTTTGTAAGAGTACCAGGGAACAGAAAAGTTTTATGTGATTGAGAAAAAAAAAGAAGCCTATAACCAGAATGAAAGTTGTGGCTTGCTGCTATCTCAATCATATTTTGCATATCATTCTTTAATCTCTTGCTATTGCATTTATTGGATCACTACAGAATGAGGGTTGGAACTTCATTCAAAAACATAAAAAAGGTTTCTATTACATTTTTGAATGAAAACCATGATAATTTCATTTTAACATTGAGACTTAGGTTTCTGAAGTGGTAATCAGAACACCTAGCACTCTAGATGATTTGTTATCCATAGCAATTAATTCAGGCCTTGGTATGTTTGCTCTTACAATATACATAGAATGAATGAATTTAGGGACAAAGATAATATTGAAAGATAGGGGCCCTTAGAGCAGCTCTGAAGTCTGTGTTGTCTTAAAAGGAATGTATATGGTCATGTTAAAAAAGTATTAGTTTCCAATTCTGGCTTTAAAAATAAAAATGCTAAGCCTTTGCAAGGAGAAGAAAAGAAAGGATCATGTGTTCTTTACTATAATTTTCTTATTTAAATTTCTTTCGATATATGTTTTGAGATAAAAGAAACAAGTCATCCTTATTACTCCTACTGTAAGACAGCCTTGGCCCTTGACTGGAAAAAAAGACTAGATATTATGAAGACTAAGGAATAGAACTCAATCACTCTCAGCAATTACTGTGTCTTATTGATAACTTGCAGCTCTATCCTGAAAATTTCATCTTGAGAACAAAGCCTGTCAGGGATCAGACTGAATCCATTAAAAAGCTTTGATTAACATGTCCCTGGGGTATTCTGGGGAAACTTTTTATATCAAATGACAGCTCATTGCTACTATTTCTGAATTGTACTCCTGAAATACTTTTGTGTTTTAATTGTCAGCTGTTTAATTTTTTTTAAATCGCAATGACTTTGTATGACCTAAATATAAGCCACCTAAATATAAGCCATTGGTAGTATTTTTGTTTTCAACTGAAGCAGATTAAATGTTTGGAGAAGTAACAATTAACTATGCTATGCATTAGCCAACATTAATTATATCTACATTTATTTTACTTGAATGTCTTTTTCATACACAATCACCTGGACTTTTCTTGTATTTTTGAACATGGAGAAATAGTCATAGATAATATGCTTAATTTAGTGAACTGGAAGCTTTGTGCTCATCTATAATTGAAAATAAATGTGTGCTTTTGAAAGCACAACTTCCCTGCCTTTCTTGGTATCTGACAGTGTCACCTAAATAGATTATACTCTTTTAAACTAGAAACAAAAAATTGATCTTTCAGGCTTAGTGTTTTCAAAGGATGAGGACTTTCTCCATATTCTAGGGGAGAAATACAATCAAGCTATCCTCAGTATTTTTGGTTGTCATTCTTTTTATCCTGTAGTAAGATAAATGTGGAAGGGTCAGGGCCTATAGGATCCTGGAATGTGAAATCTAGTTAATATATATGGAATTTAATGACATCTAGGTAGATATAGTATAGGTACAAAGCTTAATTACTCAGTGGGACTTTTAAAAAAGCTACTTTTTTAACAATCCCAATTTATTCTCTATTCAGGAAAGTTGGCCAACTATCAAACTTGCCCCTTAAGTATATTCTTTTCTTTCTGAGTTTTGGGTCTAATCCATTATTTCATACCAAAACCACTGTTTCCACAATGATGTGAACCATGAGCTAGTTGTTTTCTTGGAATCTGTCAAAAAGTCCTTCAAGAAACTCTCTCTTTTTAAAATTTATATTCTAGGCTCCCTTTATCTATTTTCTATCACCCCTTTCTAATCAGATTCTTTATTATTATTATTATCAACCCTGATCTTTATGATAACATCTATCCCCAATTAAGGCAGTTCATAGGATAAAAACCTTTAGAATAGGGAGCATCCTGCAGGTCAACTAGTAAAACTCTTACTTCATACCTAAGGAAAATGAAGCCTAGAGAAGTTAAGAGATTTCACCAGGGTAGTATAGTTAGTAAACATGAGAGTCAAACATTGAATCCAGGTTCTCTGATGCCAAGTACATAAGTCTTTATATCACTGCCTCTTCTAAGTCTTGAAAAGTCTGGAATCATCTCTGAGGCTCCCTGAACAATTGGGTTCCTCATGGCATTAATATTAAAATCTAAGAGTTCAATTCATTCTATGATTTTGTTATGAAAAATTCAATTTGTTCATACTTTATTAATAGAAATGTATCATCTAGATCAAGGTAGGGAATACTTCTATTTCATTCTGCACTGAATAAACTATAGCAGCATTAATGTGTTCAGTTCTAGAGGCACCTAGACTAGAACTAGAACATTTCCATAAATGGGTGATCAGGATGGTAGCGAATTTGAAACCATGTCAAATGAGAAATAATAGAAGGAAAAGAGACTGGGAAAAGAAAAGACCTAATGGATTTGTCATAGTTATATTCAAATGCATCTGTGATCTATTTGATTTAGGAGTTCCTGCAAGTAATGTATATTATAACCCATCTATGGCTGCCCATTCTGTATAACTCTTGTGCATGTTCTCTCCAGAGTTTGTCACAGGGGATTTACCTATCATTTTTGAGGTCTTCCTTCTTTTCTCTTGCATGTTCAGGGGCATATTCTGAATGTTTGTTTGTTGTCTTGCTCTCTTGCAATGTAGTTATTTCATACTTTCTGTCGTGAATCCTTGATGATAATCTTGTTTCTTCCTTTTTTTCTTCCGAGGTCCTCATTAGTTATATATTGCAGTCTACTTCTTCCTATTATGCTTCACTGTCTTCTATGCAATACTCATCTTTAATTCTTTAGAAGCAGAGGTGCTTCATGTCTTGCTGCCTTATAGAAGGATAAAATGTCAGTATTCAAAAATAGGCCTTTGTTTTCCTGGGAAATCTGAGGTCAGTAAAAGAATTTTGCAATGCCTTCCCCTCAAAAAGATCAGCCTACTCTGCTCCTTTTCAACTCTAGACCAGGTTTATTATTTACTGTGCCATGTATTCCACATATACATACTGTGAGGCAAGCTCTATAGGGTCAGCCTAGAACAGGAGAGGGGAACCTGTGACCTTGAGGTCACACGTGGCCCTCTAGGTCCTCAAGTGCAGCCCTTTGATTGAATCTAAACTTCACAGAACAAATCCCCTTAATAAAAGGATTTTTTCTGTAAAACTTGGACTCGGTCAAAAGGCAAAATCCAAGGACCTAGAAGGCTACATGTGACCTTGAGGCCACAGGTTCCCCATGCCTGGCCTAGGATCTTACCTATTTAAGTGGAAATTATCTACCAATAATATTTGAGGAGAGAAATAAGCAAGTTACATGAGACATGGATCTTACCTTTTCTTGTGAGATGCATAAACTATTTTAAGTCTCATTCCCTTACAACTTTCTAATTTTGCATCAAAGAATTTTGTGAGTCTGGACTTTTACATGCTTATATACTTCTTCGTTTTGTGAAGTGGGAAGAGAAAAAACTTGAGAGAAAAGGAAATGCTTTTTGAATGATGGCCAGGGGTGTTTCGTGTTTCTTATACTTTTTGTCTTTTACTTCCTCATATGATACCAAGGACATGGCTTTGGAATTGTTCAAGTTATCTTAGGCACTATCTTTTTAGTCAAGAGCTATAATTGACACATTTAAGAAGATTTGCCTTTAAAATGAATGAATCATAGATGTTAAATGTGTTAATCTTTTTTAGCTGTGTCAGGTCACATGGATGCACCATAGAATCCTTCAGTCTTTCCCGTCTGCTACCGCATACATCAGAGCATGCCATCTGAGTTAGTCTGCCCATCTGTTAGTAGCTTTTCATTCATAGTGTAAAGAGAATGATTTTGAGAAAAAATAGTCCTTCAGTATTTCATGGCTATCCTACAATAAATTTCTGTATCATTTAAGGCAACAAGATCTTTTATACTAAGTTGAAGTACTGTTCCACACTGTTTTGAACAGAATACATACTATCACAGGCAATCTGAGATATATAGGAATCACAGCATATTAAATTCTATAGGATAATCATTTGATGCTTTTAAATAGGTGCTACCTTACACAATTCTTCCAAGTTAAGCAGAATTGAGTTCTTATTATTCTCTGAGTGGATGGTTAATCTGGCAATGCTCACTTGCCAGACTTCTTTCCAGCTCTGTAATGGCAACATCTGATGTGGATATAGTAGTTTATGAATAATGATAAGTAATGAAAGATACTATCTTAGAGAGAACTTAGGGAGAGACTTTATTAGGGAAGAATTTGTCTGGTGCTAGTGAAATGTGTGTATATAAATATACATACATATATCAAACATATATTAAGCCACAGTGAAGAGTGTCAGGATAGTGAGGAGTGGTAGCACTCTGTATTGCAACAGAGCTTGGCCACAGAACCTCAAGATCAGAGGTGACTGGGACAGGACAAGTGTGTATAGAAGGCTATGTGTCATTCCACTAAGCCTGAGGGAGAGAGTTCAGCATATAGCTGCTTTGCTGTGCATGTACCTATGAAACAGAAACTGGGCTATGCTGTATCATTATTTCCTCATCTTTTCTGAAAGTTCTATTAACTTCATAGAAAATTTAATAATTTGACTTAAAATTTCAGGTTGAGACTTCAAGGATACAGTATTAATGTGATGAAGGACTGGATATTTTTCCCTGTCCTCATGACCCCTCAAACTCCCCAAAATAGAAATTATGCAACAGAGATAAAGCAATTTCAGTTATCTCCATGGATTAAGACACAAGAAATACCCTGAAAAGTAAAAACTCAGCGAAGAACACAGAAAGATAATTCCTAGCCTCTAACAAGCCCTCTGAGCACTGCCGTATCTACTGACCATTACAGTCTCAGCAGCAGGGATGTACAAGCTGTCTCATATCTTGCAATGTAACTAAATTAAACCCCAATACCCATTCTCCCAGTATAATTGGAATCCAAATGGCAGAATGGTGCTAAGGTTAAGCATTAGCAAGTAATGCTATGATAATGAGGAGTGGTAGCACTCAGTGCTGCAATAGAGCTTGGCCAGGGAGTGAAGGAACATAGGGAGCTAGGGCAGAACAAGTTTACATGGGGGACTACATATTGTTCTATTAAGACTGAAGGAAGGGAGCCAAGAAGCCGCATGAAGGCAGCGTCTTACCAGATCTCTCTCACAAGTTCTGTTGGATTCCTATAAAGAGGTGAATTTGAGCAGATTTGAGAGAGTTGGAAACTGTGAGAAGTCTGAGTGGGGCAAATTTCCCAGCCAGGAGAGTCTGAAAGGCCGAAGGAACGAATCTGTAGGCTAGGAAAGCGCTCAGCCTGCAGAGCTGCCCCAGACAGGACAAAAGCAGAAGCGGCTGGCCGGGAAACCCACGTGGGAAATGGGCTGGGAGAAAGCCGGGCGCTCGAAACTGGAGGAGATCCCCAGGCCTCCCAACACAGGACGGCACTCTGTGGAAGTGACGAGAGGCAGAGCAATGCCACTGGTCCATGAGACACCAACTCCTGAGGCTTGCAGCCCAAAGGATGCTTCTTGAACTTCCGGGAGACATAATGGCCAGGTAAACAGCTCTAATCCCTCCCCTCCCCACCCAGAGAATTCCCCAGGGGGAAAAAAGGAAAAAAAAAACAAAAACTCTGGAATAGAGGAGACAGAAGTGGGGCTTTAGTGGCCGGATAGTGGGAGTACCTGAATCCCAGAGGGGCAGAGCCAGAAGGGGTCAACACCAGGAGCCCAGACACACTCTTGCTCCCCCAGGGGAAGTGCCCAGCCCAAACATCAAAGGGCTGAGACCATTGCTGAAGAGCAACAGTGCTGGAAAACAACCCCAGGGGAAGAGGAGATTTCGGGCAGCCAGACCCTCTCCCCCACCTCAGGAGAATAAGAAAGCTGGGACAGTGAGCCCTGAGCCCCAAAAGCAGAAATTTATTGCAAAGGCAGGAAAAGGCTAACCAACATGAAGAACACAAGAAAACCAAGGACCATTGATTCTTTTTATGGAGACAGGCAGGATCAAAACACCAATTTGGAAGAGGATAACAATGACACTATATCCACATCTGATACCTCAA
>JAQQSZ010003305.1:0-14485 GCA_028646595.1 Phalanger gymnotis
GGGGGGATGCGCCAGCTCTTCCACACCAGCACTCCTCCTTCCCCAAGAACCCCCAACCCAGACTGGACTTAGATCTTCAGCAGGCTCTTCACTCCTGCTCTGATCCACCACTTAATTCCTCCCACCAGGTGGGCCTGGGGCCAGAAGCAACTGTAGCTGTAGTTCTGTAGCTGCCCAACCTCCGCTGCCCCTTGGGTGGTGGCTGAACAATGAACTCCTTCCACTCCCGCACCTTTTGCCACTAACCTTCTCTGTTGTCTTTGGTGTTTGTGGATTGAGAAGTCTGGTAACTGCTGCAGCCCACTGATTTAGGGCACTAGGGCATGCTTGGCCCAGCTCCTGGTCTGGTTGGTCTGAACTGCCCACGCTGGGCTTTGCTCTGCTCCCAGCTCCGTGCAGGATAGACCTTACCCAGAGACCATCCAGGCTGTCCTGAGCTAGAGCCCCGCTTCCCTCTGCTTTGTGTGTCTTGCAGCTCTAGAATTTGTTCAGAGCCATTTTTTATAGGTTTCTGGAGGGTCTTGGTGGGGAGCTCACACTAGTCCCTGCTTTCCAGCTGCCATCTTGGCTCCACCCCCCCAATGACTAATAATCTTATAAATCTGACAAAGTTCTCTATGTATTTGAGATATGAGACCTTTGAGAAACTGTCTATAAAATTTTTTCTCTCAATTTTCTATTTTCCTTCTTCTCTTGGCTACATTGCTTTTATTTGTACAATCCCTTTTAATTTAATGTAATAGAAATTGTCCATTTTATACCTTACAATGCTCTCTATTGTTTATTAATAAATTATTTTCCTATAAATATATCTGATTGATAATATATTCTATTTTCTTCTAATTTTCTAACAATATCTCCCCTTTATATCTAGGTCATGTATCCATTTTGACTTTATCTTGGTAAACGGTATAAGATATTGGTCTATGCCCAATTTCTGCCAGACCATTTTCCATCTTTCTCAATAATTTTTTACCAAATGATGAAATCTTATCCCTAAAGCTTACATCTTTACATTTGTGAAACACAAGGTTAGTATAATAATTTTCTACTGTGTATTATATGCCTACTCTATCTTTCTATTTCTTAGCCAATGTCAGATAGTTTTGATAATTACTATCTTATGGTATAGTGTTTCCACAATCTCGCTAGCAGCTTCTGTGGGGGGTCCAGATATACCCACAGCCAGCACCCAGAAAGCTGCCAGACAGCCAGAAAGCCCAGGTTCTTTTAATCTGCATTAATAAGGAGAGCAAGGTTAAGGGGTTGGCAAGCTTACTTTAATTCAGCACACAAATATCATTCACTTAGCTCAGGGGAAAAAGCCAGCACCCTGAACTTCAGAACAAAATACAAACAAATTACAAACATCAACAGACAGATCTTGTCTAATTCAAATCACAATACATAGTTACCAGAGTTCAACGAAGTCTCAGCATCCGGGTTTACAAGCTGGAGGGCTCCTTAGCTACAGCTGCCCAGAGTTTCCTCATCAACACCATCTCAAGAGCCCTTAAACAAATTACAAACGGACCCAATACAATTCATAGTTACCAAGGAATCATCAACATCTGAGTTCAGCTGGGAGCTCAACAAGGCTGGCTCAGAGTCATGTGCCACTCCTGCTGCGTCTCAGAGCTCCAAGGAAGCTGAGACCAACCCCTGGCTTTTATATCTTTTTCAGCGTCAGGGGTGAGAGACACATGTGACTCACCCATGCGACCCAAAATCGCCACAAAGAGGAGGACTCAAACCCACGTGGTCCAAGAGCCCCCCCCCCAAGTCCCAGACATGTCAATCAAACTCATGTCTAAACTAAGCCCTCCCCTGAGGCAAGGAGGCACCAAAGACACCTAAATCTTGGGCCTGGGGCTTAGCACTTAGCATGATTCAATGAAATAGATGAATCACTCAAAGCAAACAAAAGAAACTCTTCAAGGGCACTTGTTGAACTAAGTGCTAAGGAGCCCATTTTGCCTTATTGACACATACAGTTTAAGATCTGGTACTATTAAATTTCTTTCCTTCATATTTTTTCACTAATTTCTTTTATATTCTTGATTTTTTGTTTTTCCCAATGAATTTTGTTATTCTTTTTTTCTGGCTTAGTAAAATTTTCTTTTGGTAATTTAATTGGGATGGTATTGACTAAACAGATTAGGTAAAATTGTCTTTTTTCTTATGTTGGCTCTGCCTACCATACACAATTACTATTTCTCCAATTATTTAAATCTGACTTGATTTGTATAAAAAAGCATTTTATAATTATATTCATGTAGTTCCTGGGTTTGTTTTGTAAGGTATACCCCCAAGTATTTTTTACTGTCTGCAGCCATTTTAAATGGGTTATCTCTTACTATTCTTGCAGGATTTATATATATATATGTATGTATATATATATATAAGTGCTAATTATTTGTGTCAGTTTATTTTATATCCTGCTACTTTGCTAAAATTATTATTTCTACTAATTTAGTTGAATCTTTAGGATTTTCCAAGAATATCATCATTATCATCTATGAAAAGAGATAGTTTTATTCGCTCATTACCCATTCTGATTCCTTCGATTTCTTTTTCTTCTCTTATTTCTATTTGCTAGCATTTCTAAAAGAATATTGAATAATATTGGTGACAATGGGCATCCTTGTTTTATTCCTGATCTTATTGGGAAGGCTTCCAACTTACCCCCATTGCAAATAATGCTCGTCGATAGTTTTAGGTAGACTTTTCTTATCATTTTAAGGAAAAATCTCTTTGTAACTATTGCTTCAAATGTTTTAATAGGACTGAGTGTTGCATTATGTCAAAAGCTTTTTCTGCATCTATTGATATAATCCTATGATATTTGTTACTTTTATTATTGATATAATATAATCAAGTATGTTGGTAGTTTTCCTTATGTTAAACCATTCCTGCATTCCTGGTATAAATCCCACTAGTTCACAATGTATAATCTTTGTAGTACATTGTAGTTTCCTAGCTAGTATTTTACTTAGGATTTTTGCATCCATATTCATTAATAAAATTGGCTTATAATTTTATTTCTCTGTTTCTATTCTACATAGTTTAGATATCGGTACTGTACTTGTTTCATAAAAGGAATGTGGTAGGAATCCTTCTCTACCTATTATTTTGTATAATTTATTTAATATTGCAATTAGTTGATCTTTAAATGCTTGGAAGAATTCACTTGTAAAATCATCTGGTCCTGATGCTTTTTCTCTTAGGAAGCTCATTTATGGACTGTTCTATTTCTTTTTCTAATATAGTTTAATTTAGACATTCTATTTCTTCTTCTGCTAATCTAGGTAGTTTATATTTTTGTAAATATTCTTCCATTTTACTTAAATTGTCAAGCTTATTGGCCTATGATTTGGGCAAAATAAGTTCTTATGATTGCTTTTATTTCATCTTCATTAGTGGCATATTCATTTCTTTTTCATTTTTAATACTAGTGATTTGGTTTTCTTCTCTCTTTTTTATTGTATTAACCATGGTTTATCTATTTCGTTGTCTTTTTTTCATAAAAGCAACATCTAGTTTTATTTATTAATTCAATGGTTTTCTTATACTCAATTTCATTAATCTCACCTTTAATTTTTAAGATTTATAATTTGATGTTTAATTCAGAATTTTTAATTTGCTCTTTTTCTAGTTTTTTTAATTGCATACCCAATTCATTGGTCAGCTCTTTCTCTATTTTATTGATATAAGCATTTAGTGATATACATTTTCCTCTGATTACTGTTTTCACTACATCCCATAGGTTTTGATATGTTGTCTCATTATTGTCATTCTCTTTAGTAAAATTATCGATTGTTTCTATGATTTATTCTTTAGCCTGTTCATTCTTTAAATTTAGGTTGTTTAGTCTCCAATTAATTATGATCTGTGTTTCCATGGTCCTTTACTGAATATAATTTTTATTGCAATTTGATCTAAAAAGGATGCATTTAATATATCTGCTTTCCTGCATTTAATTATAAAGATTGTATGCTCTAATATATGGTCAATTTTTGTGAAGGTACCATATACCACTGAGAAAAAGTATATTCTTTTCTATTCCCATTCAGTTCTCTCCAGATAGCTATCATATCTAACTTATCTAAGATTCTATCCACCTCCTTAACTTCTTATTTATTTATTGGTTAGATTTATCTAATTCTGAGAGAGGAGGGTTCAAGTCCCCCACTAATATAGTATTACTATATATTTCCACCTGCAATTCATTTAACTCTTCCTTTAAAAATTTAAATGCTATGGCATTTGATGTATATAGGTTTAGTATTGATATTGCTTCATTGTCTATGGTATCTTTTAAAATAATGTAGTTTATCTCTTTTAATTTTAATATTTTAGCTTTAAGTTGGTCTGAGATCATGATTGCTACTCCTGCTTTTTTTTAAACCTCTGTTGAAGCTTAATAAATTCTACTCCAGTTTTTATTTTAACTCTGTGAGTATCTCTCATTTTAAAATGTGTTTCTTGTAAACAACATAATTGTTGGATTCTTATTTTTAATCCATTCTGCTTTTTATGGGTGAGTTCATCCCATTCACATCCAAAGTTATAATTACTAATTGTGTATGACCCTACATCCCATTTTTCTTCTTTATCATCCTTCTTACTCTCTCCTTTCACCCTATCCCTCTTTACTAATCTGATTTACTTCTAACTACTACCTCCCTAATATGCACCCTTTTAAAGGATCCCTCTCTTATCTTCTCCCCTTACCCTCCTATTCCTTAATCTACATACCCTTCTAAAACTCCCTCCCTTATCCTATTACCCTCTTATTTATAAATTTAGAAGACTTTTATACCCATATATATGCATATGTATATGCATATATATGTGTGTGTGTGTGTGTGTGTGTGTGTATGTTATTCCCTCTTTAACCCAGTTCTGAAGAGAATAAGGCTCTAGTACTACCAGCCTCCCACCTCACCTGCTTCCACTATAATAGTTCTTCCATTCACATCTGTTATGTGAGATAATTGCTCCATTTTAACTCTTTCTATCCAATTCTATTTTTTAGAATCATCTCATCATACCCAACTCAACTCCAAGCCTTCTATCTATGTATGCTCTTTCAAACTACCTAAGTAATGATAACATTCTTAAGAATACAGATAACATTTTCCCAAACCTAATTGTATACCTTATGATTGATTTTTAATATTTACCTTATGTTTCTCCTGGATCCTATATGTCAAATTTTCCATAGAGTTCTGGTGTTTTTGTCACAAAAGTGTTTCAATTCATTAAATATCTGTTTATTTTTTTTTTCATTCAAGATTATATTCAGCTTTGCTGGGTAAGTTATTCTTGGTTGCAAACCCAGTATCTTTGCTCTTAGGAATATAATGTCCCAAGCCTTTTGGTCTTTTAATGTAGAAGCTGCTAGACCTTGTATTATACCTAACTGTGGGATCATATAAATATAAATCATAACTTTCAGGTAGTCCAACAATTCTTACATTGTCTCTACTCAATCTCTTCTCTAGATCAGTTATTTTTCTAATGAGAAGTTTCACATTCTCTTCTATTGTTTCATTCGTTCGATTTTGTTTTATTATTTCTTGGTGTCTTATAATAGCATTAGTTTTTCTTTACCCAATTCTAGTTTTTATGGAGTTATTTTCTTAAGTTTTTGGATCTCTTTTTCCAATTGGTTGACCTCCTTTTCATAATTTTCTTGATTTTCTTGGATTGCTTTTGTGGTTTTTTTTTCCCCTAATTTTTCCTCAACCTTTCTTATTTGGTTTTAAAAGTTTTAAAGCTCTTCCAAGAGCTCTTTTTAGGCTTGTGACCATTTGACCTTTTTCTTTGAAGTAGGAGTGGCTTTTTTAAACTTCACTATCTTCGACTAAGTATGAACCCAGATCTTTTCTGTCTCCATGGTAGCTATCTATTGTTGGGCTCCTTCATTTATTCATTACTTCATTCATTCATTTATTTATTAGTGGCTTATTATTATAGTCAGTTTCTAGTCCCAAGGTGTGGGGGATGATGCCTCAGGCTTCAGGTTTTTTGTACTGTTGTTTGCTAAGCACAGTCTAGAGTCCTGACCTTGGGCATTCTTCTCTATACTGGAGCCAGGACTTAGGGCTCCTCAAATGCTCTTGCTCCCTGAAGTCCCTCCTGTGGCTACAAATTTCAGCTCACTCCTCTGCCCTGGAACCAAAACCAGGGACTCTACTCTCCTGCAAGTGCCCACAGCCATCAGGGTCCCTGCCCTTCCACTCCCACACTCACTGGGCATGTATTCACTCCTCCTCACACACAGCTGCAGCCTGGGACTGCATCTGGTCAGCACAGCTGGCCCTGACATCCAGAGACAGCAGAGGGTCTTTCAATCTTCCCCTGCTCAGCTGTGTGACCCCACACTACCTATGAGGTGAAAGTTCCTGAAGCTGAGGTTGCCCCCAACCCAGCTGCCCCTGGGGCTTGTTGTTTGTTGATTCAGTGGAGTTTGCCGGGAGGTCTTTGCACTTCAGTAGGGCCAAACCCTTGGAGATTGGGTCTTTCCGGAGGGCCTCTCAAGTAGTCTTAGAAGGACAACAGCTTTGCCTTGACTTTTGTTTGTTTCTGCTACTTTATGTTCACTTTTTGGTTCTGTCTTGTTTGTGGAGGAAGTTTGGAGAGCCTGTATTTCCTATCTTATCCTTTCTGTTTCATATTTCACTGAAAAAAATGAGGTCATTCATTCTCCTCTCTTCCTCATCTCACATCACTCAGGTGCCTTCCCCTACCACCTCCTTTACTCCTGTCTCCCATGAAAAGGCAGCCCTTCTCATCGCCAGGGAAGCCCTTCTACCTGCACAAGTGATACTATTCCATCCCATCTTCTCCATCCCTTTCCTTTGTCTTCTACTTTCACTGTCTACTGGTTTGTTTTTCTACTGCTGGCACACATGCCCGTGTCTTCCCCATCCTCAGAACCCCTCATTTGGTCCATCTGGCCCTGCTGGCCATTGTGCCAGATCTCTCCTCCCTTTGGCGGCTAATGTCCTTGAGAAGGCTGTCTGCAATGGGGGCCTCCACTCCCTTTCCTCTCACGCTCTTCTTAGAAACTCTCTATAGTCTGGCTCCTGATCAGATCCAACTGAAATTGCTCTCCCAGAGTTAGTGATGGTCTCTTCATTGACAAACCTGCTGTCCTTCCCTCATTCCTCATCCTTCTTGACCTCTCTGCAGCCTTGGGCACTGTTGGTCACCCTCTCCTCTTGAAGCCTCTCTTCTCTCTAGGTTTTCAGGACACCATTTCTCCTGGTTCTCCTCCCTTTCTGATCTGTCCTCCTCTTTCTCCTTTGTTGGATCACAGGTATCCCTCAGGGTTCTCCCTGGCCTCTCTTTTTTTCTCCATCTAGACTATTTCCCTTGGTGACCTCATCAGATCTTATGGATTTAATTACTGTCTATATGCTGATGATTCTCAGATCGGCTTATATCCAGCCCTAACCTCTCTCCTAACTCTGCCTGTCTTGCAACTCCCACTGACATCTTAAATGCAATGTTCCATAGACATCTTAAATTCAGTATGTCGAACACCAAACTCTTTATTTCCACCCTTGAAAATCTTCCACTGCTCCTAACATTGCTATCACTGTCAAAAGTACAACAAATTGGGAGATTGAAGCCAAGGTGGCTGAGAAAAGGCAGGGACTCACCTGGGCTCTCCCAAATTGCCCTCCAAACAACTTTAAAATAATACCTCAAGACAAATTCTACATGATTTAGATAAAAAGGCTGATACTGTAAACAATCTGGGAGAGCAAGGAATAGTTTAGATTTATGGAGAATGGAAGAATTTATGGCCAAACAAGAGACAGAGAATATCCCAAAATGCAAAATGGGCAATTTTGATTACATTAATTGAAAAGTTTTTGTACAAACAAAGCCAATGCAACCAAGATTAGGAGGGAAGCAGAAAACTAGAAAAGAATTTTTAAAACTAGTATCTCTGATAAAAGCCTCATTTCTAAAATATATAGAGAACTGAGTCAAATTTATAAGAATACAAGTCATTCCCCAATTGATAAATGGTCAAAGGATAATGAACAGGTGGTTTTTAGAGGAAGAAATTAAATGCTCTAAATCACTATTGATTAGAGAAATGCAAATCAAAACAAGTCTTAGGTACTACATCACACCAGTCAGATCACCTAACATGACAAAACAGGAAAATTATAAATACTGGAGAAGATGTGGGAAAATTGGAACATTAATTCATTGTTGTTGGAGTTGTGAACTGATCCAACCATTTTGGAGAGGAATTTGGAACTATGCCCAAAGGGCTATAAAAATGTGCATATGCTTTGACCAAGCAGTACCACTTCTAGGACCGTATTCCAAAGAGATCATACAAATTGAAAAAGGACTCACATGTACAAAAATATTTATAGCAGCTCTTTATGTGGTGACAAAGAATTGGAAATTAAGGGGATGATCATCAATTGAGGAATGGATGAATAAGTTGTGGTAAATGACTGTAATGGAATACTACTGTTCCATAAGAAATGATGAGCAGGTAGATTTCAGAAAAACCTGGAAAGACTTATATGAACTGATGCTGAGTGAGGGGAATAGAACCATGAGAACATTGTATATAGTTACACCCACATTGTGCAATGACTAACTTTGATAGACTTGGCTCTTCTCAGCAATACAAGGATCTTAGACAACTCCAAAAGGCTCATGATGCAAAATGTTTACCCACATCCAGAGAAAGAATTATAGAGTCTGAATGCAGATCGAAGCAGACAATTGCTCTCTCTCTTTTTTGTTTTTTCTTTCTCGCGGTTCATTCCATTGGTTATAATTCTTCTTTGCAACATGACTAATGTGAAAGTACGTTTAATGTGAATGTATATGTAGAGCCTATATCGGATTGTATGCCATCTTGGGGGGAGGGGGATGGAGAAGGGGAGGGAGGCGGAGAAAATTTGGAACTCAAAAGCTTGTGGAATTGAATGTTGTAAACTAAATATATATATTAAAAGGTAAAAAAAAAAAAAACAAAAATACCAAATTCTAGAGCAGAAGAACCCACAAGGATATGCTGAAACAATTTCCCAGTCCAAGATAACTTAGGAGATTGGCAGGAAAGTTCTGGCACACTGGAGTGAGAATGGAGTGCAGTCCAGGGGGAGCTATGCCCAATCAAGACAGCAGCTGGCCTTGTGGGCAACTGAATCAGCAGCAGCAGCAGTAGCTTCCATAGCTGTCAGCCTAAAGCTGGTAAGGAGATCAGACCACTGGTCAGAAGGAGATTACAGGAGTCCTTTTGCTAGCACTGAAGCAGGACTCTGTTGCATTGCCCAAACTCAGATCTGGGTTACAGTCCTGTATCTTAGTCCTAGGGTGAGGAGGGGCACTAGCACACCAGAGCTTGCAGCCACAGGGGAATAGGGGCCCATGTCACAATTCCAGGGCAGAAAAGAGTATTGTGGTCACTTACAGACCAGAGCACAGGCCAGAAGAGCAATGACCACAACTCACCTTAGATCATAGCACCTCGGAAGAACTAAAAACTTCTAGGTCCCTATAACTAGCTCTGAAAACATCAGCCAGAAAAGCCTGAAGCTTGAGACAGTGCCCTCTCCACTTGGCAGAAGAGCCCAATTTTAACATAAAGTTTAAAAAGAAAAAGGCTAGAAAAATGAGCAAACAACAATAAAAGAATCTGACCATAGGAAGTTATTATGGTGACAGAGATCAAAACGCAAACTCAGAAGACAACAAAACTACTACATCCAAAGCCTCCAAGAAGAATGTGAATTGGTCTCAGGCTTCGAAAGAATTCCTGGAAGAGCTCAAAAATAATATTTAAAATCAAATGAGAGAGGTAGCAGGAAAATTGTAGAAAAAAATAAGAGTGATGCAAGAAAACCATGAAAAAAGAATCAATAGCTTGGTAAGAGACACAAAAAATATTGAATAAAATAAAAATATTGAAGAAAATAAAACCTTAAGAAGTAGAATAGGCCAAATGTTAAAAGAGGCAAAAAATACACTGAAGAGAACTCCTTAAAAAGCAGAATTGGCCAAATGGAAAAGGAGGCACAAAAGCTCATTGAAGAAAATAATTCCATAAAAATTAGAATTGGGCAAGTGGAAGCTTGGAGGGCTTTGAATATGATATTCTGGAGGGCAAAAGGGATAGGGTTACAATAAGAATCACCTACTCAGAAAAACTGAGTATAATCCCACAGGGAAAAAAAAATAGATTTTTAATGAAATAGAGAACTTTCAAGTATTCCTGATTAAAAAAAATAAAGGCCATAGCTGAAGAGAAAATTTGACTTTCAAACAGAAGATTCAAGAGAAGCATAAAAAGGTAAACAGGAAAGAGAAATTATAAGGAATTCAATGAAGTCAAGCTATTTATATTTCTGCATGGAAAGATGATACTTGTAACTCCTAAGAATTTTATCATTATTAGAACAGTTAGAAGAAATTTACATAGGCAGATGACAGGTATGTGAGTTGAGCATGATGGGCTGATATTAAAAAATAAAATTAAGGGGTAAGAGAAGAATGCACTGGGAGAAGGTGGAAGGGAGATGTAGAATGGGGTAAATCTCACATAAAAGAGGTGTGAAAGAGCTTTTACACTGGAGGAGAAGATGGGGAAGATGGCAGGAAGCACTCGAACCTCACTCATTCCAATAATGGCTCAAAGAGGAAATAACATACGTGCTTAGTTGGGTATAGAAATCTATCTTACCCTATAGGAGAGTAGAAGGGGAAGGGGATAAGAGAGGGAGGGGAGCTGATAGAAGAGGGGGAATATTGGGGGAAGTGGTAGTCAAAAGCAAAACACTTTTGAGGATGGGCACGGTAAAAGGAGAGACAGTATAAGATAAACATGAGAAAAATAGGATGGAGGGAATAGCTAGTAATCATTACTGTGAAGAATTTTTGCAGAAATTTCTCTGATAAAGGCCTCATTTCTCTAATATATAGAGAAATGAGTCAAATTTATAAGAATATAAATCATTCTACAATTGACAAATGGTCAAAGGATATGAACAGGCAATTTTCAGATGAAGTAATCAAAGCTATCTATAGTCATATGAAAAGTCCTCTAAATGGCTACTAGTTAGAGAAATGCAAATTAAAGCAAGTCTGAGGTACCACCTTGTATCAGGAAGGCAATATTAACAATGTAGATGATGATTGTCAAAATGCCTATGTGGTTCTGTATTGCAAAGTATACGAGACTCTCCACATAGAAGGTAGAAGTAAACCATTTATTCAGACACCGAGAACCATATTCCATAACCAAGTGTTCAGCTCCCACAGCCAGTCAGTCCACTTCATCATGACAGTAAGGAACCCAAAACATTCAATATCACAACCTGGAGCCTCTCCATCCCAAAACCTCTCCAACCCCCTGCTGGGGTCTCTGAAAGACAAACTCACAGTACAGCTAAGTCAGCCTGTTCAGTTCTAACAATCAAGACAGAGGCCTTTGGCGGCCATTAGTAGCCATAACATCTCTCTCCCTCTCACCATTTCCTTTTCCTATCAGGAAGCTCTTCCCACCACACAGGTCTTAGGCTTCCTGTGACATAAGCAGGTCACATGGCTTATTAATGGGTGGGAAATATCTTTAAATCCAAATTGCTACTACAGACTTCTCTCTGCCATAAGGTTCTCCCCATTCCAGCCACTGATGTGTCAAAGTAACCTATCTTCCTGAAGCACAAGTATGACCATATCATCCCCATACGGTGGCTCCCTATCACCTCCAGGATAAAATATTAAATCTTGTTTTACCTTAAAAGACAGCTCTTCATAGCTTCCCTCCACCCACTTCCTTTTCTAGTCTTCTTACATCTACACACACACACACACACACACACACACACACACACCTCCTAGCTCTTCCTCCAACACCTCTCAGCTACAGGTGTCTTCTCTGGCCATCCCCCAAGCCTAGAATGCTCTCCTTCCTCATCCCCACTTCTAAGTTTCTCTGACTTCCTTCAAGCACCAGCTAACCCTAACCCTTAATCACCAGATGGGCATTCCTTCAGACAAACTGAGACCTGGGAAAGACCTTAGCTTAAAAAGGCCAAGGTCTCCCACTGCATCAGGGCCATCTCCAGTCATCTTGATGAATAACTGTCTACTGGCCCCAGATGGCTCTGGAGGAGAGAGTGAGGCTGGTGACTTTGCACAGCCCTGCCTCACTTAAATCTGATTCACTTGTAAGTCATGGCATCGCTTTCCAGATGTCGTGGTTTTCTTCCAGAATGAAGGACAAACAAAATTCTTCTACTTCCAATCCCTCTTAATTCTGGTGCCTTTCTTTTGTGGATTATCTCTTCCTTACCCTATATGTAACTTGTTTGTTTCATGTTATTTCTCCCATTAAACTCTGAGCTAATTGAGAGCCCAGACTATTTTCTGCCTTTTTTTTTTAAATCTACATAGCTTACATCACTGCCAGTCATATAGCTGATGACTAATAAATGTTCATTGTTAAGAAAGCCTCATGGCAGAGGCTTGAGGGGCACGAGGCGTGTGAACCTTCCAATCTCTGCTTTGAGGTTCATAAAAATGGTGACTTCACCATGGGGGTCGGGGGCAGAAGTGAGATTTCCTGGCATTCCAAAGCCTTTGGCTATTTGGGGACCCGCATCTTGGGGTGTCACCCTTGAGGGTACAGAGAGATGGGAGGCTGAGGGAGGGATGCACCTACAAGATTAAATTAACTTTGATTTCTTAGAAGAATCTCCCTAACTAGGCTTTCATCAGGGAGGAGGGGAAGGATGAGGAGGGGTATCCCTGCTTAGCCAGAGGCTATTCCTGCCCTCTCCTTCCCTCCCCTAATCCCCTGTGGGGTCTTGAGGCTCAGGCAGGAAGTGGATTGTGGATATGTTTCCCCGGTTGCTCCATCTGCCCAGAAACATATAGCCCCCTAACCCGTGTCACGTCACTTGGTGAGGGATCCTATGTCTCAGTATCCTGTCAGGACCCTGATCCTCTCCCATGTTGAGCCTGGCAGATGCTATTGGGCTTAAGCTCCTTCTACACAAAGGCTGCAAACGTGGTGCC
This sequence comes from Phalanger gymnotis, assembly GCA_028646595.1. NCBI lineage: Eukaryota > Metazoa > Chordata > Mammalia > Diprotodontia > Phalangeridae > Phalanger > Phalanger gymnotis. The sequence continues at coordinate 13,072 of JAQQSZ010003305.1, forward strand.
AGGAAGGGGAGGGCCCTCTGTGCCCCTACCCTTTCAGCAATGGTAGGGTGGAAATTGCACGGGCAGTCCCAGGTTCAAGTCCCTGCGCTGGCCCCAGTCAGGGCTGCTGGGGACCATCCATCCCCAGCATCTTTCTCTGCTTCCCCTTCCCCTCCCTGTGTCCCTGAGTCGCTCACTGCCTGGCTGCTAGCAGGAGGGGTGGGGGATGGGGAGAAGAGCAAAGCACAAAGCCTGGAGCATTCCCTGGCCGGCAAAGCTCCTCTTGCAGACCGTTCATCGATTGTGCCAGAGAATTAGTGGGGGCTAAAATGCACGGAACCCTGCGACTAAGGCGAGCCTCGGAAGCTTTCCCGGCAGCCAACCCTTCCCCTTTGAAGGACTGTGGTCTTTGTTCGGCACATCTGGGGATATGCAGAAGGGGAGGGAGAGCCTTGGGGCTGGAATGTCTCCTGGCAAATTCCCACTGAGGCTTTCCTATGCTAGCTAAGGAAGGGAAACGCAAGCAGGCTGGAATGGTGTTTATAGCCACAGGGTGTTTCTGTGGAAGGGTCGCTTCCCCGACAGGGCCCCAGAGTCGGGGAGAGCCAACATCTCGGGGGCTCTATTTTCACCCCAGGGCAGGCTTTGCCCCAATGCTTTTTTTCAGTGGAGAAGAGCTGCCATTAGCCAAGCGTGTCGACCCAGCAAAGCTCGGCAGCCCAGAGACAAGGCTGGTCTACGAGGGGCCCACAAGGCCTGGGGGAGTCCCATCTCTACCACCTTCTGGCTGTGTGGCCTGCAAAGGTCACTTCTGCTCAAGGACTTCTCCATCTATAAGATGCAAAGCAGCCTGGCACCAATGATGTTCTACGGGGCTGGGGAAAAGAATGATTAATGAGACACCTTCAAGGGTGCTACGTGATGCCCAAATCTTCCCAGATTTCCTAGAAAGGGAGATTCTTAGCACCTCCCGTCCCATTTTTTGCCATCATCACTGGGGGGAGTCTCCAAGGGAGGGGTGGTGTGGAAACAACGGCTGTTTGGGAAGTGGGGTAGGGAACATGGAATTGTATGGCGCCTACTATGTGCCAGGCACTGCGCTAGGTGCTTTTTACAAATACGATCTCATTTGAGTGCAGATAGGATACCCCATCGGAAGTGTCCAAGCATAGAGAGGTAGTTATACGGCACCGGCAGATAACGCACTGAATCTGGCGTCTCAAAGACCTCAGTTCTAATCCTGCCTTATACACTTTCCAAGTAACCCTGGAGAAATCACTTCACCTCTCTCTGTTAGAGTCCGTTTACTTGTGAATGGAAAGAGTTCAGGATTACAGGAGTTGGCAATCGTAGAGTTCTTTATTACTGGATACATCCAGGGACCCCATCCTCTAGAGGATGAGAGACCTTGATTCTAGGTTTAAGGCAGAATTTA
>JAQQSZ010003306.1:0-14485 GCA_028646595.1 Phalanger gymnotis
GGGGGGGGAGGAAATGGGGAGAAAATTTGTAATTCAAACGCCTGTGAAAATTAATGCTGAAAACCAAACATGTCAAAAATAAATTAAAAAAAAATAATAAATAAATAAAAAAGAAAAAGGCAAAAGCAAGTAAAGTCCAAGGCCATTATGTGTTTTCAAAAGATCTCAGAGGAAATTACCTACTGAATGATCTTTCATCATAGAAATAAGAAGTTTCATGTATATGCATTAACTTTGACTCACCTATTCATTTTGAATAAAGGATTTATTCGTGGTTATCTAGAGAGCCTCCAAGGTAAGAGTTGGGTTCTTTTGTTTTAATGTCCCCTAAATAGTAATGTCTCATTTTATGTCTCTAGTCTGGGAAAATCCAAAGGTAAATTTTCTCTACAGCTTTTTACCAAGTATATGTGGTAGAAGAAACATGAAGATAGATTGGTTTAATTTCCATGAGAAAACATAATCCACAGGAGTAAAATATGAGAATGACTACATACAATTTTCCCAAAAGAATAAGGAAGTAGTAGTTGTAGATACGTCATTTTTGCTTGAAATTTAATTCTTTCACTATCTCGTATCAATGACAAAAATACTACTGACATGGAATTGTTGGAGAAAATGATCATTCCGAATCATTCTAAAATATGAAGATAAACTATAACAAATCATTCTAAAGTTTACAATGAATTTTACTCCACACAACACTGTGAAGAATAAAATGTATAATTAGCTTCATTTCAGAGATACTGAGGACCAGAGCAATTAAAGGATTTACCCACAGTCACCAGTAGGAAGGACTGAGAACAGAAGGCACATCTTGTGTCTTTTTAAGGGCCAAGTATTTTCTACTCTGTTCTTCTTCCTATGTCCATCTTCCTTTGGACTTAAGAAGCCATTATAATTCCCTGGAAAATTAAACAAATGCAAGCACATCATAACCATTCACTTGTTCATATAATAATAAATGTTCATATAATATAATTCATATAATTGGAATTCTTAGTATGCAAATACTTAGGGAATCAATATGAATTTTGAAAATAAGTTGTATGCTCTATATCAATATGTCCACTGTCATATCTTTATATTAATGTCCAAAAAAGAGAATATTAAACATATCACAAAACTGTAATAAAAAAATTTGATCACTTTCAGTCTGCACAAATAGTTTAAATAATGCATAGCAAAGATGTTATATAAAATGCATTATTCATAACATTGCTCCTACATATATTTGAAAATTGTATGGTACTAGCTGCCTTGGGAGTTTGTGTCATGGTATGTTATGTTGTTCGTAACTTTCTACTCCACCACGCTTTTTTGCCTAAAGAGGATTCTCTAATTGGATTGTCAGTCATTCAGTAGCTAACTTTTCCATGTTTTCTTTAACCATTTCTTTGTTCTATTTTGACTTTTTGAATAATGATTCTGGCTCTCTGCTGTATCTTGCATACTCTTCCCAATCAACCCACTCTTTTGTTTGTTTTTCCCAACTTGAACAAAGTTCTCAATACCTTGTTATGTGGTACTTGAGATTAGTGTGAGTCAAAGAAGCTGAAGTAACTAGTATATAAATCAAACTATTTTTATTGAATAAAATTTTATTATATTTGCTGATTGCTGAATTTAAAAAAAATTGACTGGTACTGAAACATTTATATTGATACCATTGGTTCTGGTCAATTGCTTTGCACTTTGCAGGCATTTTTGTAAAGCTTGCTGAATTTAGAACATTTCCATCACAATTGCCTTCACATTTTGCTAATTTCATTAGGAATTAAGATCTCTATTGATTTATTTGTTTTAAAGTACATGCACTGGATGTGAGTTGGAGAGGATAAAAAAGATAAAAGTAAATGAGTATATAGGGCAGAGGTAAACATCCTTCTTCTTCTTTGCACTCCACCAACCCTGTTCTAATTGTTAAATTTGGAAAGAAATACATAATGGTCAAATTTATTTTATTATATAATTTTGGAATGTTATAACAAAGTAACCTTAATGATCATCTAGTTTAACTCGTTTTTTTTTTTATATTTGATGAAACTGACATCCACAAAATAAACATGACTTATCCAAAGTGGCACAGTCATCATAGCTTTTAAGTGACAAAACAAGGACTCAAATCCAAGTACTCTAACCCCAAGTCTAATTCTCTTTCCATCATAGACTGCCCTTTTATTTAAATCAACAAACCAGAGAAGAATATTGTTTATATCTGATGCTGTGTAATACGATCACTCATTTTATAAGATTAATTCATGGGATAATTCAGCACTCAATCTGTATCTATATATGTACAATCAGGTAGCAAGTCAACATTTGTTGAACTATCTGCGTGTGGGACTTTGCCCTTGTTTCTGTCTATGGAGAAAGAATAAACAACAGTAACAAAAGTATAGAAATTGAAGCATTTTAAAATTAATGGGGAGATAGGACACGTGCTTGTGAACAGAACACTGGATTATTTAAAGTTAAATCCTGGGCATCAGTTCCCATCTCCAACCTCCAAGATCCCTTCCAGCTCTAATGCCACAATCCTATGTACAAATTAGTGCAATGTACATCATTCCTGAGGGCACTAATAATTGAACCTTGGGACAGAGATCCTCAACTATTAAGACTTCTAAAATTCAGAGAGACAATCAGCCATAAGAGTTGCCACATATCTTTATAGGAAAATTAAAACCTTTCTCAGAAGTGACTTGCTTTGCATATTTCCCATTAAAATGTGAGCTCCTTGGGAGGAAGGACTGTCTTTTACCTTTCTTTCTATCCTCAGCCTTTAGTAGTGAGTGGCAGGTAGTAGATACTTAATAAATATTTGTTAATTAGACTTAGCCTTCTCTTTTTCTGGAACTCTCTCTACTCAAGCTACATTACTTCCTTATGAAACTCCATTTTTCAGAGTGTTGATAACAACCTCATTTCAACCCTAATATCCTTTCTGACTGTTTTCTATCTCTTGTAAACGTTGCTCAAGGGAAAGGAAATTGTCTCAAATCATTCAGAAAGGGACACAATAGATGACCTTGAATTAGAATTTGTCATTATGAATTCTCTATTTGTTTTCCAAGTGTACCTCAATGTAGACAAGGGTACAAGAGCCATGCTGTGGGAGAATATGTGGGACAAATGCTCTGTTGGATGCCTTCCTTTCATTGAAAACATGCCAGGAAAGCTCAAAGCATACCCAGTAGGAAAGTAACTGTGGAATCCAGATGGCTGAGGCCAAATTGCCTCACTGTGACATATCTCCACCCTTATTCTCAGTCACAGAATCAGCAAAACTATAAGAGCTTTTAGTAATTTTGCTCCCAGGAACCATTGCATATGTCGGATATAATAGAAAAAGAACAGTGGTAAGACCCGGGTTCCAAGCCTTGTTCTGCTCCACTTATTCAATCTTGACAAGTAAGTCATCTTCTTAGGGTCTTGCTTTTCTTATCTGTAAAATAAAGGATTTCAATTAGATGAAATTGTAGATCCTCCTACCTCTAAGTCTTTGATCCTATGACCCCATTTTCATCCATGTTTAAGTTCCTGGTAGTTCCTGTCAGTGATGAAATGTAGCTATTTTTCCCTGCTGAAAAGGAAAAAAAAAGTACAGAGGCATGTTTCTTCTTGTTGACTTAGTTTCACAGCTCTCCCTATCATTCAAATATTTACTTTCAGCATTAAGGTTGCCTATCCCCTACAAGAAGGATGGAGTAGAAAAATCAATGGTTTTTGGAGTCAGGATCTGAGTTCAAAATTTGCTTCTGACGCTACCTCAATGACCTGTCCTCTGGATCTGAGTTTCTTTTTTCTGTAAATTGTGAAATCTCTAAAATTCCTTCAAGCACTAAATGTGTGGTGCCTGCTAGTCTACCACACACACGAGGCCTTCTCAGTATCCCTCAATCACAAATGCCTTCTTTCTATGCTGTCTGTAAATGTGAAAGTATGTATTTAATATGTGAATGTTATTTTTCCCACTAGATTTTGAGCTCCTTGAGGTGAGGGCTTGTGTTTTTTTGCTTTTGTATGTATAGCTGCAGTGCTTAGCACAGAACCTGGCATTTAGTAGTGAGCATTTATTGCTTCAGTGCTTTTTGACTAAATAATGAGATACCCTAAAATCACTCTCAATATTCTTCCTAGCATTTTGGGGAGTTGATTCAAATTATGTCAAATTGACACTAATTTTTTCAAAATTAATTAAAGCCCAGGTGCCTTCAGTCTTTTTGGAATTACACTAAAAAAAGCTTCAGGAAATGGCAAATCCAAGCTCCAGAGTTTATAGAGTTCTTTTCATGATCTCCCTAATTGCTAATGCCTCCATATACACAATTACTTTGCATTAATAGGCATAGGGACTGGACCAGTGATATTGGTAGCAGCAAAACTTCTAGTAAGGAATTTCTTCTACCATTGGAAATTGAACCCTTCTTTGAAGCAAAGTCTTAAGGAGCCACTTAGAGCACTAAGATGTTGGGCAATTTATACATGGCCATTTAGCTAGTACTATCAGAGGCCAGACTTGATCTCTGGTCTTCTTCATTTCAAGGTCATCCTTCCATCCACTCATGTCATGCTGCCTCTCCTATATGCATATAACTTATTTCCTGTGATAGACTGTAAGCTGCTGGAGAGCAAAATCCATTTTATTATGTTTCTTTTGTATCTCCAGATTCTAATATAGTGCCTGCTATATAAGTAGCGCCTATAAATGTTAGCTGACTGATTAATTATTCAATTGACAAGCAGTTCTCAAGTCCTTATATTGTATGAAATCCTATACTAGGCATAGGAGATAAAATTTCAAAAGAAAAGATTTACAGTCTCTGCCCTTCAGAAACTCATATTCTGTGGAAACCTTGGTAGAAAAAAAGAAGAAGGATGAGGAGAGGAGAAGAAGGAGAAGGAGGAGGAGGAGAAGGAGGAAGAGGAGAAGGGGAGATAGAACTTCTGACCAAAATTGCACTAGTATTTCTTGGCTTAGGACTCAGAAACTAGGTGACTACTCTTCCCCTTAGGATTCTAGGGCAAATCCAGAGGAGTTATATTGAGGGGAAATGATGATGGATAGGGGATTATTTAATATAGCCCCCTACAATTTACTCCCCCAATGATTTTCAATTAAGTAATATTAATTAAGCTTTTACAAATGGGTATTCACAAAGGTGATATAAGAAAAATAATTTAATTTCAAATATATAATTCAAATAATTTATTTCAAATATACCCCCAACTGAGAGCATACTCTCCCACACATAAATACAGAATCCAGGGGGAAAATGCTTAAGTTTAGAGAACATAGATCCCAAAGTGGTAATTCATTGCTCCAGAATACATAGAAATCATTTTCTGCCTCTGAGAAGTTTCCTTTAAGTATAAAGCTCTACTTTGGGCTCTGCCCTGAGGCTGCTATATGACATTCTTACATTCTGTAGTTCTAAGATGCTGCAGCATACCCAGTGGTCACCCTGGTAAAAACATCTTGGAAGACAGGCTAAACCAGCTTGAGTGTAGCCAATAGGCCTCAAAACCATTAGCTACTTAGGGAAATGTCTTCTCTAAGCATGTGAAAGCTTCCCTCTCTCTGATGCAATGGGCAGATAAAAACAATTTGCTCCAATAGCCATGAAGGAACTAAAGCAGATACTGTGGAGCACTCAGAGCTTGGTCAGACACAGAAGATGCCAAGTTCTACCAGTGCTTCCTTGGCCACTGCTAATCTTCTTGATTTTTGTCTTGCCCCTGGATTTTGATAGCTGTGCAAGAGAAAGTGAATTGATGATTTTGTTAAATTCTGTCTAGCTTAAATTCAAGTCTCATGCAAGTCGGGACATTAACTTATGATGTCATTGGTCCTCTTTGATAATGAAAGATGAAAAACAATAGCATTCTGGATATTCTGTTTCTATTAAGTTAATTAGGTAAAGCCTTATTATTTTTTTCCTGGCAAATGCAACAAAATAGTGCTTTTACTGAGGTCTAAGTCACACAAATCTTTTGGTATGTTTCATGATGAGCACTATTGTATGTATTTGTGATGTTTGTTTTTAAAGCAAAGTGTGGAACTTTATATTTATCTGTGTTAATTATCGTATGAGATTCCATCTTCCCTTCTAAACTTATAAAATATTTTAAAATCTCAATTCTTTCATCCAATGCATTTGTTGTCCTTTCTGGATGTCTTTCATCTGTATATTTGATAATTATGCCACTTATGCTTTCCTCCAAGTTAATGATAAAATATTGATTGGAGAAAAAAACAAAGACTAATCCCAGGAGCCCTTCAATAGAGACTTCCATTCAACATATAAACATTGAAATCTACACGTTAATGACTGCAGTTGGTGTCCATTGATTCAACCAGCTTTAAATCTACATAGTTATATGATCAAAAAGTATATTTAATCACATGAAATCTTTTCCTATAGTCTACAAGGATATCATGGAAGATTATGATATACATTGCAGAAATCTAGACCTCTTGTTATGTTTATGACATTTACCAAATTTATTACACTACTAAAAATGAGATGAATCCATCATTGCCTATTCTTTTACTGCCTCTTGGTGATAACTACTATTCTTTTGGATTTCTAAAAAAAATTAAATTCATAATAATTACCAGCTTTTAGCAGGAATTGGAGTCAAGCTCACTTTTATTTTGACAAATCCGCTAAATTCCCCTTTGTGAAAACAACATTTTGTTTCTCTAATCTTAAAGAAGGATTTGTATTTTTAAAGAGCACCTACGAAATGGATTATATTAGATTGGATTAAGCATTTATTTGAATTTGCCATATAGCAAACACTATGCTAAATACAGCCAATGACATACAAAAAGAAAGGCAGTACCTGCCCTCAAGAAACTTACATTTTGGTGAGAAAAGGTAATAGGTACAAAGGATCTAAAAAAGGGAGGGCAAAGAAGTCTTCTGGACTTGGCTGCACCAGGTTAGGGAAGAACATGGTTGAAATGGGTAACTCTTTAAATGGAGGTTCTTAAAAGGAACATAGTAATTGGAGGATAAGGTTGCAGAGTGGGAAGCATCTCTACTACAAGAAAAGGGCAAGAATTAACCTAAAATCATGAGCCACACCAGAATGGAGGTAAGAATGGTCAGTTGGGTACTTCTTCAAGAGGAATTTCCAAGAAGGAACTCACTAATTGAAGGAACAGGCTGCAGGAGTAGAGGCAGAGTAGATGAAAATAAGTTGTGAAGGGTTGTTACTAGATTGGATGACAGAATCAACATCCAAAAATAGATCTTGATAAGATGAAATGAATGGCCTACTCCAATATGATAAAATCTAAAATGGATAGATATGAACTTCACAACAACATCAGTTTAAGAAATTTTCATCCGCATATTCTTTAGCTGGAAGACTTAGGAGGAAAAAATACTCCAAAAATTGTGATTGTAACATGAAAAACATTACCAACAGACAATAAATGCTCAGTATGTTTATTTCTTTTCTCTTCTTATTTTCTTAGAAAATGACAGGTGGTTATCTTTTGAAAATATAACTATGTTTTTAAGAAATCACTACTATCATACTCATCTTTTTCATCATCCAAAAGTATAAGGAAAAAGTCATATGACTGATCCAAAGGAGACCTTCATTTAGTCTGATTTATTATAGTTATAATGGGAGGTAGCTTGGACTGTTACAGGTTAACTTTTGGTGGTAAGTACCTTAATACTTTTCTCAAGTTCTCCCTTTCCCTTGGGCCACTGTCTTTAAAAAGGAAGAAGCTCTCTGGATCATATCTATGTGCTACTTAATTTCCTGTCCCCTCTCTTCTCTTTCTACTGTGCCTTTAAATCCTTGATGTAAAAAAGAGAAGGAAAAAAAAAGAATTCCAAGCTATTGTCTTGTGACTGTTACATGTAATGTAAAAGTTTCATATTTTTAAATGATCTTATAAATCTCAGAGTCACAAAATTTTAGAAACCACCCTAGTCCCTTTCTTTCAGAAGGTAAAACTATCTTTTTCCCCCTTTTGCACTTTTTCCTATGATAAGTTTAACCATATTGCTGCCCAGTTACTGCAGAGTTCATTTGATATCGTTACTCTAGCTCCTTCCAGTGGCAAAGCACAAATATGTCACTAAGGAACAGAACTCTGAACAGTCCAAGACACACAACCATGAGACTGAAAAAGGATTATGTCTGAATTATAATCTGTTTCTTTTTCTTTAAAATTAATGTTGAAATCCTAATGGAACTCAAATTTCTAGCTGAAGTTCATTCAGAAAATGTAAAGGCACTTAGGTAAGGGAACAAAATATTTCTCAGTCCATCTATACTAATGTGTAGTCAGCGACATTCAGAAAAAAAGTTCCAAGCCCCGGCAACATGCCAACCAGATAAATCTGTCATGAATGTGGAGTGCACATCTCTACAAAATTGAATCTGCTTTGGATGATAGAAAAAAAATTTTAAGAGGAGCATTTTTTATTTTTCCTCTTATTCTTTGTTTTTCCTTCTTTCTTCTTCCCTTTTCTGTAATTCTTTTTCTCATTTTTTGTCTTCCTTTTTATTTTGTTTCTTTCTTCCTCCCTCCCTCCCTTCCCTCCTTCCTTTCTTTTTCATTCTTTCCATTATATTCACTAAATTATTTTTATGGGATTTCAGAAAAGTTTAATCAAACTCCCACAATTATTGCTACAAAATTAAAAGGAAAAAAAAATGTGACAATACATACTTTACTTAAATACTACATTAAAGAATAATCATTTTCCCCTCAAATTAAGATCTATAAATTAAGGTGTTATATTTACCCAGAAAATAAATAATGTGGAATAAATTTTTGTCACAGAAATTTTGAACCTATAGGTGACATAATGAAAGAACAATTGAAAATGTGTCTTTTAAGTAATAAGTATATATTAATATTAATATCTGCTATGTCCCAAGCTTTAGGGCCCAAGTGCTGGTATTTTCAGAGCTTCTTCTACTCCACTGTCACCTCAGGCTCTGTTGTAGCAGTGCTCCTCCTCCCCCAAGAACTGTCAACCAGGACGACAATCCAGATCCAAGTAGGGGACAGCAAGAGGAACTGCCTCTTTGCCCACAAAGTGCTCCTTGCACTCCCACTTTGATCCACTGCTAAATTCCTCCCACTGTGTGAGCCAGGGACTCAGGAAGCAGCTGACACTTGAGCTCTGGAAGCAGCCTCAGGAGCTTCCTGCTGCTGCCATGCCACTGCTGCACCAACTCCGCCACCCCCAGGGATGGGGCCAGAGTGCTCTAAACTTGATCCAGAAGTTTCCCACTAACCTGTTATTTGGTCTTTCTGGATTAAGAAGTCTCATAACTGCCACAGGTCAATGATTCATGGCCCCAAGGCCTGTTCTGCTCCCAGCACTGTGCGATAGACCCTTCCCAGTGACCATCCAGGCTCTCCTGGGCTGCAGAACTGTTTCCCTCTGGTATTTCATGGGTTCCACAGGCCTATAATTTGTTCAGAGCCATTTTTACAGGTGTTTGAAGGGATTTGAGGGAGAGCTTAAGCAAGTCCCTGCTTTCTAGCCATCATCTTGGTTCAGCTGACAGTGCCTTTAAAGAATGAGGAATGTGATAGAAAAGGAAAATGACAAATGTTCAAAGGTATGTTGGAAAATGGAGACACTAATGTATTGTTAGTTGTAAGGGCAAGCAAAGTGGGACTTTTCGTTGTCTTTTGTTTTGGAGTGCTTCTCAGCACTAAGGCAATGGAATGCCTTTGATTGCATCTTGCCTTTGTATGTAGAAAGACCCACACCTTTTTGCTATTTAGATCACTCGGGGTGTGAAGTGTTCTGACCCTGAAGATGGGTGTATATACTCTGAGGTTAGCGTTTTGTTTAGGCTCACTCGTTAGAAGAATGTTGGTGTGGAGACTTTGGCTAGCCTTTAAGGAGTGCCCCCACCTCCACCTCCACTTTGAAAACCCAGATGTTGGTGCTTCTCTTACTAGTTACTATGTACGTATAACTTAAGTCAGACAGATAGAAGCTTGTCTGTTGATTTTTGCTATTTTGCTCTGTTTATAATTTCTGCTTGTAATTTCTATTTGTATTTTCTCTGAAGTTCAGGGTGCTGATTTTTTCCCCTGACCTAAGTGAATGATATATGTATGTTGATTGAAGTGGGATTGTAAACCCCTTAAAGTTGCTTTCCTTGGAAAAGCAGATGAAAGAAGCTGTGCTAGCAGCCTTCATTTGTGTTCCTCTTATTGGTCTTATGCCCCCATAGCAGCTTCTAGTCACATTGTTAGTACATTAGTGGAGTTGTGAACTCATTCATCTATTCTGTAAAGCAATTATAAACTATAATCAAAGGGCTATAATACTATGCATATCTTTTACCTAGCAATACCACTACTGGATCTGTATTCCAAGAGATAAAAAAATAAATAAACTAGAAATATAAAGGACCTTATCAACAAAAATATTTGTAGAAGCTATTTTGGTGGTAGAAAACAATTGGGAATGAGGGGATAACCATCATTTGGGAAACTGCTGAACAAGTTGTATTATATGATTGTGATAGAATGCTATTGTGCTGTAAAAATGATGAGCAGGATGCTCTCAGAAAAATCTGGGAAGACTTACAAGAACTGATGAAAAGTGAAATGAGCAGAACCAGGAAAACATTGTACATAGAAATAGCAATATTGTATGATGATCAACTGTAAATGACTCAGCTATTCTCAGCAGTACAATGATCCAAAAAGTTCTGAAGAACCTATAATTAAAAAAATGCTATCCATCCTCAGAGAAAGAACTGTTGGAGTTTGAAAGCATCTTGAAGCATACTTTATATTTTGTGTTATTTGTTTTTCATTTGGGGGGGGAGTTCTGCATTTTTTTCAACAACATGACTACTAATATGGAAGTTTGCTTTGAAGGATTGCACATTTAGATAGATAGACAGATAGAGAGAGAGAGAGAGAGAGAGAGAGAGAGAGAGAGAGAGATAGAAAGATAGATAGATAGATAGAAAGATAGATAGATAGATATAAAATTGATTGCCTCCTCAAAGAATGGAAAAGGGACAGAGGATGGGAGAGAACTGAGGATTCAAATTTTTTAAGAAATGTTAAAAATTTTTTAATGTAATTGGTGCAAATAAAATACTAAATAAATAATTAAAAGAAAAACAAATTTAAAAAAAAAAACTGAGTGATGGCCACTGCAAAAGGACAGAGATGGGAGATGGGGGACAGGCTAGAGTAGCTGGAAATGGAGTATAATGGAAAGACTAATACATAATGAGGCTGGAAAGTTAAATGAAGACATGATTTGAAGGAATTTATAAGTCAAGAAGAGAAGTTTATATTTTATTCCAGAGGCAATAGGGAGTCTATTGGAAAGGACAGTGAGATAGTCAGACCTGCCTTTAAGGAACAACCCTGTGGCAGCTTTGTCAATGAAGAACTGGAGGAGAAAGAGATTTGAATGAATGGAAAAAAGAATGAATAGTATTTAAGTTCTTACTTTCTACCAAGAGCTGTGGTAAATGCTGGTGATAAAGCAAAGTTCTCAATGAAATCATACTCAAATTTTAGGAGATAATAGAAAATTCAGTTGCAGGGCTGATGGAAAGGTCCAGTATTCCTAACATTTCCACAGTGGGCAAAAAATGGTGAGGCCCAAGCATGCTTAAGTTACATTAGCAAGTCAAATTACAAATGTCAGGAATGTGCAATATAATGAAGCCTGGAGGAATATAAGAGACTTGGTCAGGGCATGTAGTAGGAGCTGATAATCTTTCATCTCAATGGAAGAAATAGACTTGGACACTCCCATTTCATCCAAACTGTGTGAGCAGTCAGTCAGTTCTAATAGTTTTCCCCTGGAGAGAGCCAAAGATGAAAGTGTATCAGAAAGACAAGTTGGATATGAGAGCTTCTGGTTGTGTTATCTTCCTGCTATCCAGCTTCCCAAAGTATCTTTGAGGAAAGGAGACCAATCTCTTTGAAAAACAAAGGACAAACATTAACACTCTCTCTCTCTCTCTCTCTCTCTCTCTCTCTCTCTCTCTCTCTCTCTCTCTCTCTCTGTCTCTCTCTCTCTTTCTGTGTGTGTGTGTATGTGTGTGTGTGTGTGTGTGTCTGAAATAATCCAGCTGATGGATGATAAGGGACTGAACTAAGATGTTAATGATAGATAGATAGATAGATAGATAGATAGATAGATAGATAGATAGATATAGATATAGATACAAAGGGAAATATAAAAGAGATACTGAGGAATAATACAGAAACTATTAAATATGTGGAAGGGAGAATAAGGTTTCAAAGATAACACAACAGTTGTGAACCTGGGAATACCCACAAGAGTAAGAGTGAAGTTCGGAAGAGAGGATAATTTTCAAGGAACATAATTCAATTTTGCACATATTGAGTTTGTGATATCTCTGGGACATTCACTTTGGAAGGGATATTAGTGATGTAAATTAGTTATTGATTGAGACTGCTAGATGGTCCATTGGATAGAGTGCTGAGCCTGAAGTCAGGGAGAATTGAAGTCAAGTCTGGCTTATGAAAATTATTAGCTGTGTGACTCTGGCCAATTCACTTAGCATCTCTTTATCTCATTTTCCTCAACTATAAAATGGGATAACAATTACACCTCACAGGGTGATTATAAGATCAAATGAGAAACTTATATAGCACTTACCCCAATACCTAGTGTATATTCAGTGCAATATAAATTATTGTATTATGCCCCTCCTTCTCCTCTTTTCCTTGATGTAACAAGGATTGGTGAATACCTCATATCAGGGAGGCTAGGGAGGTTTAATTCAGAATGGCATGATAGTATCCAACGGAAGTTCCTTGCTAACCAAATTAGAACATGTGCAGATATACTGTAACTGGTCTGCTAACTATATATTAAAGAAATAGGAGGATGTGGAGGGGGAGCCAAGATGGTGGCTGGAAAGCAGCAACTTGCCTAGGGCTGTCCCCCAGGACCCTCCGAACATTGATAAACTGGCTCTGAACAAACAAATTCTAGACCTGCAGAATCATGGAATAGCAAAGGGAAGCAGGGCTCCAGCCCAGGACAGCCTGGACGGTCACTGGGTAAGGTCTATCACATGGAGCTGGGAACAGAATGGAGCACAGCCCAGCTTGGGCTACACCCAGACCTAACCAGACTGGGAGCTGGATAGAACAGGGCGTAGTGCCCTAAATCAGTGAGCTGTGGCAGTTACCAGACTTCTCAACCCACAAACACCAAAGACAACAGAGAAGGTTAGAGGGAAAAAATGTAGGGATAGAGTGAAGGGAGTTCATGGCTTGGCCAATACCCCATGGGCAGCAGAAGTGGTGCAGCTACAGAACTACAGCTGCAGTTGCTTCTGGCCCCAGGCCCACCTGGTGGGAGGAATTAAGTGGTGGATCAGAGCATCAGAGCAGGAGTCCAGAGCCTGCTTAGATCTAAGTCTCAGTCCTGGTTGATGGTTCTTGGGAGAGGAGAAGTACTGGTGGGGCAGAGTTTGCTGTGTAGAAATATCTCTGAAAACAACAGTGCAGCCCCTCAAGCTTGGGACAAAGTATTATCTATTCTGTAAGCAGTCATATGGTGACAAAAACTCAAGGGTCAAGTAGTTGGCTGGGAACATGGCCAGGCAGTGAAAACAGACTCAGATTCAGACTCAGACTTTGGAATCTTTCTTTGGTGACAAAGAAGACCAAAAGATACAGCCAGAAGAAGTCAAAAAACTTAAAGAGCCTACATCAAAAGCCTCCAAGAAAAACATGAACTGGTCTCAGGCCGTGGAAGAGCTCAAAAAGGATTTGGAAAAGCAAGTTAGAGAAATGAAGGAAAAAATGGGAAGAGAAATGAGAGTGATGCAAGAAAACCATGAAAAACAAGTCAATAAGTTGCTAAAGGAGGATCAAAAAATATTGAAGAAAATAACACCTTAAAAAAACAGACTAACTCAAATGACAAAAGAACTCCAAAAAGCCAATGAGGAGAACAATGCCTTGAAAGGCAGAATTAGACAAATGAAGAAGGAGGTCCAAAAGGCCACTGAGGAAAATACCACCTTAAAAATGAGATTGGAAGATGGCGGCTGGGAAGCAGTGACTGGCGTGAGCTCCCCACCAAGTTCCTCCAAAAACCTATAAAACAATGGCTCTGAACCAATTTTAGAGCTGCAGAACCCACAAAGTGGCACAGGGAAGCAGGGCTCCACCGCAGGACAGCCTGGATGGTCCCTGGGTAAGGTCGGTCCCACACGGACCTCCCAGCCCCCAGCCGAGGGGAGCGGAGCTGAGCGCAGCGCTCACGGCGCGAACAGACCAGACGCGGACCTACCAGACCAGGAGACGAGTGGAAAGCGCCCAGGCATCCCGAAATATCGAGCTGTGGCATGTACCAGACCTCTCAACCCACAAAGAGCAAAGACAGCAGAGAAGGTTAGTGGGAAAAGCTGTGTGACTGAGTTTGCCGTTCCGGCCATTTGCCCCTGGGGCAGCAGAGGT
>JAQQSZ010003307.1:0-14484 GCA_028646595.1 Phalanger gymnotis
CTGTGGTATATGAAGTTAATGGAATACTATTGTGCTATAAGAAATGGGGATGATACGGACTTCATAACAACCTGGAAGAAGCTACATGACATAATGCTGAGTGAGCGGAGCAGAGTCAGAAGAACATTAAACACAACCACAGAAATATTGATTCTGTGATGACTAACCCTGACAGACTTTGTTCTTCTCAGCAACACAATATGCAGAGACAGCTCCAAAGGACTCATGATGGAGAGTGCTATCTACATCCAGAGAAAGAACTATGAAGTATGAATGCAGATCGAGGCACACCTCATGCTCACCTTTTTCTCCTTCCCCTTTTTTTTTCTCTTTTGTATTTGTTGTTGGGTTGCGTTTTTTTTTTTTAGTTCTGTTTCTTCTTTCTCATGATTCATTCCATTGGTCATAATTCTTCTCCACAACTTGACTAGTATGTAAATTAATTCAATGCCAAGTAATACATGGAAGTTATATGGGTTTCCATGCCATCTTGGGGAGGGAGGGGGAGGCAGGGAAGAAAATCTGGAACTCAAAATTATGTAGAACCGTGTGTTGCAAACTAAAAATAAAAAAAAAGTTTAAAAAAATAAAAAAAAGAATTTCAAGAATAGAATTAATTGCAGATTATTAAAGCTACACAGAAACTCTGAAAATAAATAAATAAATAAATAAAGCCCTTCACAACCCCCTAAAAAAAAAGACTCTTTTGTCAACCTGACAACCTGAAATTTTATCCCCCACCTCCACCCTGAGAGTTTACAGCTCCTTGAAAATCTTTGATAATATCTAAAAGTGAATAGAATTGTGGGGGAAAAAAATTCACAAAACACTTTCTACTGTTTATAGTGGAAACTGAACTTTAATATAGAACTATAAAGATGGTTCTCGAATCAACTCCCTCCTGTTGCCACCAAATAGTTTGTTCAATTTGTCGTGGTTCTTCCATATATTTGTCCTTTCCTCATGTCCATTTAAAGAAGAATAGGGTTGAGAGGGACCTTGGAGGTCATCAAGTACAGTGTACAAGTGAACGCAAATCCCTCTGCTCCCTTCCTGGCGAAGGCAAAATCACCAAGCCCCAAGGCAGTCCATTCCACTTTAAGAAAGCTCAAAGTGTGTATGTGTGTGCGTGTGTGTCTGTGTGTCTGTGTATCTGTATGTGTTTGTGTCTGTGTGTCTGTTGGTGTCTCTGTATCTGTGTGTATGTGTCTGTGTGTGTATCTGTGAGAGAGAAAGAGGAGAGAAGAGAAGAGAAAGAGGGGAGAGAGAAAGAGACGTATATAATGAAGTTTTTTTTCAATGAACAAAAATTGACTTTATCTCCACCTACGTCCCTAGCCTTCTCTCAACACGATCTTTTTGGACCTTGACTCTGTCGCCCAGTGCATCCAATGTGTCAGCTGCTCCTCCCAGCTTTATGCCATCTGCATATGTGATAAGCTACTAGGCTCTTCAGCAAGTCGTGGTTTAAAGTGTTAAGCACAGCATGAGGCCAAACACAGGCCCTAGGACCATTCCCCTAGACACTTAGAAAAAAATCTATAAGATTTCTTAGAAACATTTGTTTTAAGGAATTTGTCCATTTCCAAAATCAAACCTTTCTTTGCGGCATTTATGTATAATCAGCCACTGATTCCCAATTACTTGTCTTTCTGTAAAAAAAAAATACAAAATTACATTTTCAGGGGAAATATTGAATGAACCTACTGTTTTTTTTTTTAATGTGAACACAGAGAAGGGATGGAATAAGCTGCCACCTAGAGTTAGGCTTGGGTTCAGTTTATCATATAATGTGAAAATGACTGGATGGCAATAGCATTAATCAGTTCTGTGATAAACGATGTCACAGAAAGGCATCATGGGAAAAACTTTTCCCAGGGGGAAGAGGGAAGAATTTGGAATCCAAGGACCAGAATTTGAATTCTAGCTCCACCGTCTACAGCCTGTGTGACCTTTTGCAAGTCACTTCCTCTGTCTCTGGGCCTCCGTTCTCTCGTTTGTACAATAGCGTAGTGGAGCAAGGAGCCCCCTAAGTCTGTGAGGCTGGGATCTGGAGGGGCTTCTGCTTTCTGAAAATGAGTATTGGGGGAAATGGCTCTTTTTGCTCATCTTTTCAGTGTTCTGTTTTCACTTGCAGCGCTTGGACTGCCCCAGAAATCTTCAGCTGCTCCTGAAACAATCGGCCAAATAGCTAGGTTTCCTTCCATCCCCAAGCTTGGTTTCTCTGATGCAGAACTCTCCACTGTTCCATGCATACCTTATCCAGCTTTCTCCTTGAATCATGGTGACAGGGCCTGGAAAGGACAGTAAGGATTTTCCACTGCCCTTGGGATCCCTGTCAGTAATCATAAAATGCCTTTCAGATCTAAATGTGACAATTGAATGTCTCATAGCCTGGAGAAAAAATCATCTTGCACCTTCTGGGATTTTCATTTCTTAGATCATACCTTGTCAGAATCCCTGAGGTTATCAGAGAGCTTCATGATGGTGCCAGAGGTGTGCTGCATGCATGAGCATTACAAGACTAGGAATCACAGGCTCCGAAGGATTAGCCCCATCAAGCCCCGTCTGAGGTCAGCCCTCAATGGCCCCTCTCCGTGCTCTCAGTCTCCTGTCTCTGGGTATACTATGTGTCTGTATCTGACACTTAAAGTTGTATGATCCTAGATAAATGACTTTACTTCTCTGAGACTTAATTTATTCCTCTGAAAAATGGCAACAATAATAATCACGGGAATTATCTCAAAGGGATATTGTGATATTAAAGGACATGATGTATGCATGACACTTTACAGACTTACAGTGCCATATGAAGGTCAGCATTCATTATTAAATTATAGTTGTTGTTATATCGATTGGGGATGTATTGGCTTAGGGACGGATTTGTGTTCAAATCCCATCTTAGACACTTACTAGCTGTGTGACCCTGGGCAAGTACCTTAACCTCTCTGATTGTCACCCTCAAAATGGGGATAGTAACAGACTTCCCTCACAGGGTGGTTGTGAGAATGCGCTGAGACAATCTATGGAAAATGCTTTGGAAGCATTCAAACCCAACGTAAGCAAGCTCTTATTACTATTGTTACTGTTATCATTTTAATTGCAAGTTCCTATGCCTCTTTCACAAGCTTCTTGAAGGGGTGGCATATCCGAGTCCTGTCCTAATCCCTATTCTGCCATTGGCAGTCTTAGACAACTTATCTCACTTCCTTAAGCCTCAGTTTACTCATTTCTAAAATGAAAGTCAAGGACGCATCTCCCATTTTAAAGCCCTGGGAAGTTTACAAAGCACTTCAGTTACAGGACCTCTATAGGACAGGCAGTGTAACTACTATTGTCCCCATTTTAGAGATAAAGAAACTGAAGAATAGATAGGTGATCTATTTTTGTTCTTGGTCTCATGACTAAGTGGGCAGCTGAGCAAGGATTTAAAGCCAGATCTAACTTTAAGTCCAAGATTCTCTCTTCTCTTCTCCCTCTTTAAGGTGATGCCTGGCTCTGAATGTCTATGAGTCCAAGACGCTTACGTCCTTACCCTTCCTCTCCCCTTCTGTCCATATACTCGATTTATCCATCATTAGTTTCTTCTACTCCGGAGGAAATAGACATCTGTCTCCTCCTTGCTTCTTGCAGCTACCTGACTCAGTCCCCTAAACTCACTGATATCTTCTCCCTGTTCTCTTCACTCAGCAATCCAAGCACGAACGCTTGTTGGTTCTGTTAGAGTGAGGAATTCCTTTCTTGTGCTCTAGAACTCATCCTCCCCAGCCCCACTGCCACTGAAAGGTCGGGTACCCAGAGTATGATAACGACATCTCCCCTCAGTGTTCCACGGATATCCATCAGGAGTCAGGGGGTAGGGAGGTGGAGGGGTGTCCTAATGCTATAGCTCACATAACCCTACTGGTATGTTTTTCCCTGTGATGATCAGTTGAGATAAATTAGTCAGACTGAGAGTTAGTTTTTAAAAAGAAATATTTACTAAGGTGGTATAGTAAATATAGTTAATACAAACCATTCTCCCCAAAGTCTGCAACACCATCTCCCATCAATACATGTAGAGTCCAGGGGAAAGTTGACTCAAACATAGAGAAGACATGTTACAAAGTAGGAGCATGGCTCCTGTTTATTGTCCCCTTCATGAAGTATCCATAAAGTTCCCCCTTGGAACATTCTAGCTTGATGCTAGGCTACTTGAAGAGTCTTGAGGCAGCCTTTCTTCAGTGTCTCTACTTTATCCTTAGCCCTCTGTTCAGACACTGAACAAGCTCTTTTGAGGACACCACTAGGTGGGTATACCAATGGGAAGTCCAGAATCTTCCAAACCTCTGAAGTTCATAAGATCTTTCTCTGACCAAGGGGCAAGGCTAGGGGAAAGAAGATAGAGGCTGACTCATCTCCTGCCCAAGTGATTCTTTCTTAGAGGCTTGGCCAGAATGGCTCCCACCACTGAGCTGCCAAAGCCTCAAATCTCAGCTTCTAAACTGGTCTGATATTTTCTAGAAGACTCCTTGGTCAATACCAACGTACTTCCTGTGGAGTATCACTCTCTTTCATCCACTGACTTTCAAGAACTTCTCACATCTAGCCTAATGCCCTGGTTTGACGATTGAGTCAATAGTGATGTTCAGGCCTTGTTCACACCTAGTTCATTTAAGTGAGGTGAAGGAATTAATTGAGTGATTCAGTGGAGATGTCCTCACCTGATTAAGGTACAAGAGCTAAATGGGATGGGGTGAATGATTGACTCAACTTCCACATTTATATGGCTTGGACTAGAGGCTGATGAGGCCTCTGCCCCCTCTCAAATTCTGTGATTCTCTTATTGTAAAGCCTCTTCCTGAAGCCTTAGATCCACCAAGACCCTTCACACTTCTCTCACTTTCTCCCATTATTATCTTTCCCACTAGGCTCAGTGGAATCTGCATTCCACTCATTCCTCTGAGGGAAAACTTATTTTTAGCTTAATCCTGTTTTTCACCTCTTCCTCCCATCTCCCCACCTTAGCTGAAATCTGACACTTCTAGGATGATATCACACTCATAAAGCTTTCACAGAATTTCAGAATCCCGGAGCCCAAAGGAATCTCAGAGGCTACCTAGTACAACTCAAGCCTGAACAAAAATCTTCTCTGTGATCTATATGGAAGTGGTTATCCTGATCTTCGATGATGTGGCTCCCTCCACCAAGGCAGACCATTCATATTTTCCTCCCATCAAGCCTAAGATTGTCTCTTTGCAACTTACAGCCATTGTCCTCCAGGGACCAGCAAACAAGTCCATTTCCTCTTTCTTGTAACTTCAGTCCTCCCTCATGGCAGGGGGAGACCCTTCTTCTTCAAACTCAGTATTAAAGGTGAAGCTCCCTCCTTAACTCCTTAATACCCTTTATGGTTCATAAATTAAACTTTCACTTGCCCGTCTTCATTTGAAATTTGTGCCAAAAGCACAGACTTGAATCAGACTTTGGCTGAGCATAAGAGCACAATTAGTTCTTTCTTCTCTCCTTCAGGGCAGATGCCAGTGATGATACACCCCCAAGGATATAGGGAAAAACCCAGGCCCAGGGTTCTGCATGCCTATACGCCAAACACTATATTCTTCCCATTACTCCTATACTGTATGACTGTGTGGTTCCCCCATGGAGGCTGTCAGCACCTCGGTCAGCTCTTATTTCCACCCCTTTTCCCACTATGGACATGGGGGATTTCCAAATGAGTGCTAGATGCATCAGGCACCTTGGCTTTATGGTACATTCACTGTGCGACACCATAGTCATATCACAGACTGCATCAACATTGGTATTGCTTGTTTCTGCTCAGAGATCAACTCAGAGCTTCCTCTTTTAGGCTGACCGATGCATAGTATGAAGTATCCCAGAGGTGGGAGTCTCTCTTTTTTAACATTGCTTTTTACAATTTTGCATAGATCTTATATTGGAGAAGGAAATGGAAAACAACTTTAGTATCTCTGCCAAGAAAACTCCAAATGGGGTCATGGAGGGTTGTACATGACTGAAATGACTCAACAACAACAACATATATTTTATATAGACTTAGGATTGTAGAACCATTGGCTTAGAACTGGAAGCATTCCCAAAGACTATCTAGGTCACTGTCTTCATTTTGTAGATGAGAACATTGAGGCCACAAAAGGCACATGACTCGGCTATGAAGCAGCGATGCCTGGCACATGGCAGGCTCCTGCTAAATGCTCATTGATTGATTGCAAGGTGGATCATTGTTACACATTTGCATCAATACTTATATGGAAGTCTGCAAATACATTCAATTGGGGCCAACAAGAAGCAAAACACTGAAGAGGCATGATAGATTCTGAGGGTCTCTAACCCTCCTTCTTGGCCCACCTTTTGGGCTCTTGGTGCCCTACTCCACTCAGACTCTCCCAGCTTGGGTTGCCCAGTTTCCCATCCTACAGATCTTTCTTTTCACTCTTTATCCATTGTGACTTAAGGCTACTTCTCCCTTGAAAATGTATCCATTGAATATGCTGCCTTCTCCAAAAACTCTGGATCTCTTAGGCAATGGGTAGTAGCACTCCTGGTTAAGGGAACCCCCAAAAAGAAGTTTTCATTTGAGAGAGAAAAAAATTTAATGGGAACTCTCGACCACTTAGAATTTCAGGGACATGACAATCTCTGTAAAAATCTCCACATCCATCAAAAATCACTTCTGTAAATTCAGGTCAGAGATTTAATTGCCTAGGTCACTGGGAAGTTAAGCAATTTGCCCGGGATCATGAAGCTAGGATGAGAGAGAGGAAAGACTTGAACCCAAGTCTAGCCTGTTTCAGAGGCTGGCTCTCTACCCATTACCCACATTGCCTTTCTAAGAGGTTGCAGAGAAGGGTCCAACCTGTCTTGGTGATAAAATTTCTCTTAAGGAGCTCCCTACCCTAAGAAATCACAGACCTGGTGTTTTGTTTTTTTTTTAAATGAGTATTTGATTCTTAATAGTAACCCTAAGGAGATGGACAGACAAGCATTCTGGCTAGGAGGATGGAAATAGGTCACTCGCTGATGCCATTCCTCAACTCAAAGGAGCCTGCCGCGCAGCCACAGGAAAAGATGTACAACGAGGAAGAGCAGAACTGTGACATACTGAGCTCCAGGAAGGACATGAAGAGACGAGGGTTTACTCAGAAGACCTGGGCCTCCTTTAAGTCCTGCCCACAGCTTCTGGCCTAGTCAGGCCATAGGTAATTAACCTCCCTCTTTCTAAGGTCCTGGTAACCAGTGTCTCAATGTGCCTCAAGGCCTGGAGACGGCCTTGGAGGGATCTGCATTCCAAGCTCTGAGCCAGATCTGAGAGTCAATGGAGATGCTGCCCTTTAAGGAGAGAGGAGACAGTTCTAAATGAAGGAGGTCCAACTCTACTGAAAACAGAAAGCTGTCCCTCGATCCAACTCCAGGACTCATTGTGGCTTCTTTTCCAGAGTCCCAGGGTTCAAACAGTAGCATCAGTGAAGCTGGAGAAGAGTATGCTATAATGCCCCTCCCTGGTTCCAAACTGCTAGAAGAAAACTCTGCGACCATAGATAATGACCCTACAGCCACAGATGACTAAGAAGGCACATTTCTAATTACTTGCCTATCTGGTTTCTCCCTGTCCCTGGGGCTTTAAAAGTAGCTTGCCAGCTATCCAATAAACTAATTAGAAAGGCTATTATGCCTTAATGCGTAACAA
Source organism: Phalanger gymnotis (assembly GCA_028646595.1). Classification (NCBI taxonomy): domain Eukaryota; kingdom Metazoa; phylum Chordata; class Mammalia; order Diprotodontia; family Phalangeridae; genus Phalanger; species Phalanger gymnotis. The sequence continues at coordinate 7,706 of JAQQSZ010003307.1, forward strand.
AGAAAATATGTACATGTTAGCACTGCCCTTCACAACAAGAATAACATGAAAACTTTAGGTATCCTGGCAGATTCAATGGATAGAGAATTCAGGGGCAAAGGCTCACCCCTAGTAGCAAGTAGGGAAATGATGTAGTAAAGAAATCATTGACTCTGGAGCTGGAAGACCTGGGTCATCCAAATCTGGACTCTACTCCTTAAGACTCAGGGTCACTAGTTCTCTGAATCTGACTCCTAATTTGTAAAATCAATGGTTAAGACTAGGTGAAAATAATAGCTAAGGTTGACTTCAAACTTCCAAGTTTGCATGGTAATTAAATTTATTGTCCTAATTTCACAGATGAAGGAACCAAGTCTAAATTGTACCTCAAAGGAATCTTCACTGTAGCATTATTGACAGGTGGTCATTTACTCTCTGCTTAGGAACTTCCAAGGAGGGGAAGCCCTTGCCTCTCAAAGCAGCCCAATCACTTTGGGACAAATCTGATCATTTGGAAGTTTTCCCTGATGCCAAGCCTAAATGTGACTCTAGATTTGATTTCCATCCACTGCTCCTGGTTTTGCCCTCTAGGTCCCAACAGAATGCATCTGCTTGCTCCTCCCTACTTGCAGACAAACAAGTATGATGTGTCCCCCCGGTTTTCCCCTCTCCAGGGTAACCATCCATGGTTCCTTTGACCAACATTCAAACATCCCCATCCTGCTTCCCCTCTGGGCTAGTGTATCAATGTCTTTCTTAAACTCTGGTGCTCAGAAATGAACACAGCACTCCAGATGAGATCTGATCCTCCCCTCCCTAGTCCTGCAGCCTGAGATGACATGAGCTTTTTTTCATGTGTGCTCCATCACACTGATGATTCAGTGAGCCTTCAGTCCCCTAATACCCCAGATCTTGTTCATAACGACTGCTATCTCTCCATGCTTCCTTCATCTTACACTTGTGATGCTGACTTTTTGAGCCTATGGCAAATACTCTCTAGCCTCAATCTCCCGGGGCAAAGATGACTACATCTCTCCGTCAGGATTTTAAGATACTCTTGAGGGATTGAGGGTTTGTCTTTAATTTTGTGGACTCGAGCCACCATTCTGGTGCAGTCCCCTCCCTGTTAACTACCGGTGACTAGAAACATTTCATTCAACCAATGAAAGCTAATTTTTCTAAAGAATGTTTAAAGATATAACAAAAACAGGTGTCACCCCAACACCTCGGGCACACACCCTTCCCTAGCCCACTTCAGTCTCTGGGTAGAGTGGGCTCACACTGTATGCAGCTACTATATAGCATTGCTCCTCAGCAAGTCACAATCTCAGTTCCCGGCTGGGTAGTGAACATCAGGACAACATTCTCTCTCTCTCTCTCTCTCTCTCTCTCTCTCTCTCTCTCTCTCTCTCTCTCTCTCTCCCTTTCCTCTGGGCTGGCTATAAAATCTAGCATGGGCTTAACCCCTGGATTCCTGGACCTCGGGGACTTGTTCTCCTGACCTTTTGAAACTCAAGTCTGCCCTTGCCTCCAGATTAATCTCCACCTAAAAGAACAAAGAGACAAAGAAATATGGCCAGGATTCACCAGCCACATGTGGGTCTCAGAGGGAGAGAACCCAAGGGCTCTCCTCTTATATCATGGCCTCTCAATAGACAAAGAGGCCAAGGCTAGTGCCTTTTGAATGTGTCCCCAGCCAATCGAAAAAATTTCTCCTTATCACTTAGGGACTGGTGCCAGAATGCTGACATGGGCTCCAAAGCCTTCTCAAGACATTTCAATTCTTTATCATAATGATTCTTCCAGAGGTAGGCTCTCTATCCTCTTCCCTGTGAGAAATTGCCCCAGTGGCCTTCTGTATATGCTCATGTGGACTCGGCTTGGTGGCCAGTCAGCTGGTTCACACTCAAGCACAAATCTTGGCACTTATGCAGACCTCGCTTCAACCTAGAAGATTCAGGCCACTGTCCTAGGCTGTCAAGATCGTTTTAGGTTGTATGCTAACTCTTCCTCTCAGCCTTGAGCCTTCTGCAAATCTGACCAAATCTTGACTTTGATGATAACTAGCCCCATGACACCAGGCATGGTGTCTGAGACTCAGTTTCCTCACCAGTAAAATGAGGACAACAACACCTGTAAAGCCTACTTTGGAGGGTTCTTGGGAAGCTCAAATGAGATTGCATAAGGAAAGCCCTTTGAAAACTTTGAGAAGTGTTCCACAAATGCCAGTTATTGAGATATCTTCCCCCTCCCCTTATGCTCCTACCTAGGACTGAGCACTTATATTATTCTATAGAATTAGCTTCGTGTAGCTTGTTGGAGTTGTGATGTTAAGGGTGAAGAGACAGAAAGAAAAGATTCCTGAGCACCTGTGAATGGCATTGAAATGTCCTGAGTCACAGGAAGCAGAATGTTCCAGGTTTAGCCAAACTTTATAGGGTGAAATGAGCCACATGAATTTCAATTCAGCCACCAGTTATTAAACACCTGCTGTATGCAAGGGCTTTTGATAGATAGGGATACAAAGACAAAATCAAGGCATAGTTGCTGCCTATGTCGCTTAATGCTCTTTGCCTCAGTTTCCTCATCTGTAAAATGAGCTGGAAAAGGAAATGGCAAACCACTCCAGTATTTTCCAAGAAAACCCCCAGTGGGGTCACAGAGAGCTGGACATGACTGAAATGACTAAGCAACAACAACACAACTGGAAAAGAGAGAGATAAATACAGGCTGATTTGTGGAGGGAGTCCTAAGACCTAGAGGAAATCAGGGAGGGCTTCCTACAGGAGGTGTCATTTGAGATGAGCCTAGAAGGGAGCCAACAGTCCAATACATTAGACAGTAATAAGAGCTGACATTTACAAAGAGCTTTAAGGCTTGAAAAATGTTTTCTCTATATTATCTCAGTGCCCCCTCCCAGTAACCACAATCCATAAGAGAAGTGATAGTAGCTCTGATTTTATAGATAAGGAAACTGATTCTGAGGGAGGCTAAGTATCCACTCAGTAAGTGACAGTTGACAAGTAGTGTTCCAGGCAGGTCTTCCTGACTCCTGGTCAGTGCCCTGGCCTTGGCAGGACACTAAGGGGCAGAGGTGAGACTGCACACCAGGTGTAAAGGCTGGACAAAAGCATAGATGGGGGAAATGGAATGCTGAGTCAGGGCATGGCTAGATCTGAAATAGGGAGTGTGTGAAAGGGAATGATGGGAAGGCAGGGAAGGGCCGGATTGTCCAGGACTCTAAATGCCAAGATGAAGAGTTGGCCTTCTACCATATGGCCCACAGGGAGGATTTTGAGGAGGCCAGTGACTGGTCAGGGTGTGCTTTATTTAGTAGGGTTATTTTGGCAGCTGTGTAGAGGATGGGTTGCCTCCCAGTCCCAGGAAGGCCTATCTAAGAGCCCCACCTGCTCTGAGAAGGCAGTCTAACCTGTCCCTGTATCTGCCATGTGGGAGCTAAATAATGCCAAGCATGGAATTTCGCCATTTTCTTCGGATGAGAATCATTGCAATAAGAGATGGAAACTGGGCAAAGCGTCATAGCACCAGGGCACCTCAAAACCAGCCAAGTGCAGTATGGGAATGACTCCCGGGGTAGGTGCTCCTATAATTATTCCAAGCTAATGATTAAAAACTGGGGCTGCCTATAGCCAAACTTCCAAGGAGCTTATAATAACAACTCTTCCCGCTTGGTATTTCCAAATGACTTTCCAATTATTAAATAGCTTAACCCATCCCACATTCCTAGGATCCAAGCTAGTGCCATCGCTTTGAAGACCAAGAGGGGTGAAATTATAATTTGTCGAAAGCTCTAAATTGACTTCCTAACCATTGCTAGTTTGTCTTCAGTCAAGGAAGCCAAGCTAATTTTATTAAAGCGTCAAATCAGAAGGTTATATTGTCAGTTAGACGTCGTGTGCCAGATAGACCTCATACGAGCTTGAAAATAATGTGTCAAAACTGAAATCGTTGAACACCTTTGCCATCATCTGCATGAAATTTTTCCTACCTTTGTTAAAAAATTAATATTTAAAACCTCCCACTAAAGATAACAGGTCAGCTCATCATTCTGGGACCAATACTGCCCACACCAGCCTGGCAGGCTTCCATTAGAAAGCACTGTCTCTAGCCTCCTCTACAAAAGTTCCTGTTTTCAAAACTCCAAACTGACCTTCATTCAAAGGTTACACACTGAAAGTCTTCCTTTCCTGTAGAAGCTTTTAGTTTTCTGCTTTCTACCTCAGTATCTTACAGATAAAAAGGCCTTGAATTGCAAATAGATTTTTTGCCACTATACAGATATTGGTAAGCAATTTAGCTCTGCCTATAATCTTTGCTGGAGTACTCCCCCACCCCCGCTCCCAATCATTCTTATACCACTAACCACAGATCACAGAGATTTCAGATAAAGTCGTATAAGAAGTGTTTCTAAATCTCAAAACAATTTGCTGAAGTATTAAAAAAAATTGCAGAGTCACAAAATCCCAAGAATAGACTCATTAACTCTCAGATGGGAAATGAACCTCAGAGGCCATAACTAGGTAACAATATTCTATGCACACCATCTGACCTGGGGTCCTCCTGTCTTTGCTCCAAAGCTCACAGGGAAGGGGAGTCCATTTCCTCCTGAGCAGCCCCCTCCATTTTTTTATGTTCTCCTAGCTAGAAAGTTGGCCTTTGCCTCAACCCTGCCTCTCTAACTTCCACCCATGAGCAGTTCCTGGGTCTGCCCTCTGGGCCTTCTCAGAACAAGGCTGATTTCTCTCCTCTATGAAGGTCCATCCTCTATTTGAAGAAGCATTAGCAGGTCTCTGCCCAAGGAGTCCCTTCTTTAAACTAACCGTCCCCCATTTCTTTAGCTTGAAGACCCTCACGTGGGCCACCCCATCTCTCGTGTCCTTGCTTCAGCTAGGCCATCCCTCGTGTGTGAGGCGCACTCACTCCTCACCTCTGCTTCTGAGTCCCTATCTTCTTTGAGGTTTAGACCCAAAAGGAGGCCTTCTCTGCTCTCCCCTGTTGCCAGAACCCCTACTCTAGAAACCGTGCATTAACTATATATTGTTTGTGGTTACTTCTACAGCCTCCAGTCCTCATAGAATAATAAAGCTCCTTGAGGGCAGAGACTGTTTGACTCTTGTCTTTGTCCCTCCAGCCCCGGCTAGGACAGCATTTGGCGCTTGGGAGTTACTTAATATTGTACATGCTTTCTGAGCATAGTATGAAGGAAAAGCCGTGAGCTAGCTCTCTGTGTGGCCTTCAGCAAGGGCTTCAACTCTGACTCCAGCTTCCTCCTCCATAGAAAGGGGGAGCGGGAACTGGGAGAACTCCCAGTCCCTTCCAGCCCCAGATGGGTGAGTGTCTAGCAAAATAAACCAGAATTCCTTTGCTCGGTGAACATTCGCTAGGTGCCTGGAACAGGAAAGCAGAAAAACTGCCCTGCCCTCAGGGAGCTTAAGATAAACAGATTCTGGCAGCAAAAGAGCAGATGCCTCTAATGTGCCATGACCTACATTCTCCTTTTGTGAAGTGGGAATGCTTGCCAATACACTTTGTAGGGCATTAAACTAAAAAAATAGTTCATCAAACATCCTCAGAGCGCTGCAGATGAAAGGCCACCCAAGTCCAAAGTCCTCTGCTGCGGTTTGGAGCATCCCATGCAGAGCGCCTAAGGTCTTGGCAGTACATCGTTTATAGTATCTCGCTTCAGCCCCCTTAACAACACGGTGTGGTTGGTGAGTGCAGGTGGAGGCCGAGAGAAGGCCTGGAGATGTCTTGGCTTATTAAAGCCTCTACCAATGATCAGCTTAGCCTATTTCGTGAGCCAGGACCGGGATTTCATGGGTGCAAGGAGCTGCAGGAGAAATCAGTCAGTCGAAGCTCTGCGGTGTTTGAGGGGTGCCTAGGTGATGACAGAGCGGGTCACCTCCTCAGGAGCCCACAGCCAGCATGTGTGAGGGGCAGCTCTGGGGACTCCAAGGCCATCTCTCTACCCACAATGCCAAATGGCCTCTCATTTTCCTGTTGGTATCTCAGCCTTCCTTTCCTCAGCCAAGTTGCCTAATGCTGCCATGACAACTCTTCCTTGGGCACCAGTTATTAAAAGGCCATTTAACATGGTGGTGCGTTCAATGGTGGGCATCCCAGCCAATCTCAGATGGAAAAACTTGTCAACGTAGTGAACAGCATCTGCCCAGCCTTTGGTGACAAGCCGCCCAAGCAAAAAAATTGCTTTCTTTGGTGGAATTCACCCCCCTGAACTTGCTAGATTCTCTTTGGAAATCAAGATATTGAATATCTGCTGCTGGAAAAAGCATTGTGTCTACAGTTATTTGTTATTAACTAACATTAGCAAGAATAAGTTAGGAGTTTGCTGCATCCTGTTGCTTTGTCAGTCATATTCCAGCCTTTAATTATTCATAAAGGTTTCCTTTCCTGTAAATCAGTACCACTTAATATGGTACCCACCTTAACCCAGGGGCAGCTTTGAAAAGGGGTCGACAGGGAGTCATGAATTCTCAAAAAAAGATTTCTTAGTTTACAATGTTTATGCTTGAAGAAAAAACTGATAAAATTACAAGAGTAAACAAGGGTTCCTTTTACTTCTTAATTAGTAAACTTAAAGAATATTCCACTTTTGACCAGACTTCTCATCTTAGAGTTCTTACCTTTTGTTAAATAAATAACAGGTATCTTACATTTCCTTCTCTCTCCTGTGAAACTTGCTAACGATGTCACACCTATCCAAATAGTTGAGTGTGTGCATGTATGTGAAGGAAAAAAACCCTCAGGAAGAAATGGTA
>JAQQSZ010003308.1:0-14484 GCA_028646595.1 Phalanger gymnotis
GGCCCTGGGGATTTTTTCCTAGGGAGTTCATTGATGGCTTGCACAATTTTTTTTTTTCTGAGATGGGGTTATTTAGAAATTTTACTTCCTTTTCTGTTAACCTGGGCAATTTATGTTTTTGTAGACATTCATCCATATCTCTAAGGTTGTCAAATTTATGGGCATATAATTGGGCAAAATAGTTCCTAATTATTGTTTTGATTTCCTCTTCATTAGAGGTGAACTCACCCTTTCCATTTTTGATACAGGTAATTTGATTTTCTTCCTTCTTTTTTTAAATCAAATTGACCAAAGTTTATCAATTTTATTGTTTTTTTCATGAAACCAGCTCTTTGTTTTATTTATTAATTCAATAGTTTCTTGATTTCAATTTTATTAATCTCTCCTTTGATTTTCAGTATTTCTAATTTGGTATTTAATTGGGGATTTTCAATTTGTTCTTTTTCTAGCTCTTTCAGTTTTATGCCCAAATCATTGATCTCCTTCTTCACTATTTTATTCATGTAGGCAATTAGAGATATAAAACTTCCCCTAAGAACTGCTTTTGCTGCATCCTATAAGTTTTGTTATGTAGTCTCATTATTGTCATTCAACATTTGAGTTGTGAATTTCTGCTCTATTGCTATACTAGGAGAGATAGAGACACAATCTTGAAAACAAAATGGTAATTATATAGTGATAAGCAATATTATTGTATGAATCAATGAGAAATGAAGGACAAAACTAATTTAAAGTTTGGCAAGATGTAGAAGTCAAGTGATCTTATGGTTTATCAAAGATTAAAATGGAAGAAATTCAAATAGAAGGAAAATGGGATTAAAAACAAAACAAAACATTTCCATGAAATATTTTCTCTGTATATGACAGTAGAAGAAACTCATTTGGATCTAAATATCTCAGTCCTATATATGCTTAATGAGGAGTTGGAAATGACACTAAAGAAAACAAGGGTACAAAAAGCAGGCAGATGTGATATAATTGCGTATTAAAAAGGTACCCGAAGGAGGGGAAGATACCATTGTGAAAATAATCTTGGATCAATTTGAAAAAGGTAACTGAGAGAACATTAATGGTTATCAACCTGTAATATCCTACATATGCCAATCTTTATGATACAAATTGTAAAAATGATTTGATATATAAATCACAAAAATGATATGAAATACAAATCAAGAGCATTCTGGATAAAGGCTTTGTTAGAAAATAAGTGTGCTTCTCCAAGCTTTATTAAACAACAGACTTCCATGCTACCTTTTCATAATTAACTGAAAGATGTAAATATCCAATTGTGTTGATTTTTGGTTGATTACAAAGGGACATTTGACTTGACAAAACAAAAGGGATTTAGAATGAGGAGAAAGAAACAACAGGAAAGTGGTCTGTGCCTTCCAAATCAATGTGTGTTGGGAGTGGCAACTAGATCATGGAGTTTCTTATTAATTTGAAGACGTCTCTAATAAACATGAGATTATATAATGTGGACTGATATTTTTATTCCGTGATAGTATACAGGGAATACTTAATGACTGACCAGCTGAGGATAAGTTGCTCCTTCTTGTAGTCTATGAAAACAAGGTAACCATATGCTCCAGAATTCTTTTCTTGGACTTTTCATTGTGCCTTATACGAGAGTACTATAAGAAGAGATGATTTTTCCTTGTAATTAAAACCAATCATTGTGACATAGAGAATCTCATGAGAGTGATAGGTAGACATACATGTGTAGTCAAAGGGAAAACTTCATGGATATTTCCTGAAATGCAAACATATGTATGAAGGAGGAAGAAATTATAATTTTCTTAGTACTGAGATCCCCAGATCAATCTGACAGTCAGAGAACAGAGATTTAATGGGTAGCACAAGGTATGAAAATGACAAGTCAGAAAGCTGAAAAGTTTTAAAGGTTGAGAACCAGACAGTTTAGAAAGAGAATATGTTTGTATTCAATATAAAAACAATCTGTGTAGTTCACATTTCAATGCTCATCTTGAAAAGTAATAGGTCCCAAGTACAGTGGTGTCACTGTTCAGTGACCAAAGAATATTAACATTCCAGGAGTAGTCAAAATCACAAAGTAGTAAGTCCTATAAGCTTGGGACAATTGGGTAGGACTATTTGGGAAATAAGAACTAAGTAACATAAACAATGGTTTCTGTGGTAGACACCCCAAGTTATCATCCATAAGGAGCAAATTTGAATTTCTGATGCCTCTATATTTGTTCGTGGACACTTAAGGGGATAGGGTGAGACAAATTTTATCCTACAAACATTCCCCGTATTATAGATTGAGTATGTTATTGATGTATTTCTTAAATTATATTCTTTCAATTATCTAACATTTTCTCCCTCCTACCTACCATTCAATATAATGTAAAATTCTTATACAATTAGCAAAACAAGAAAAAGAAATTCCTATATTTTCCATGCCTCAAAATACTTCTCAACCTTTCTTTGGCAGTTTGATTGGTATGGCACTGAATAAATAATTTAATTTAGGTACAATTGTCATTTTTGTTATATTAGCTCAGCCTACCCATGAGCAACTGATATTTTCCAATTGTTTAGATCTTACTTTATTTGTGTGAAAAGTGTTTTGTGATTGTGTTCATATAGTTCCTCAGTTTGTTTTGGTAGGTAGACTCCCAAATATTTTATAATGTCTACAGTAACTTTAAATGGAATTTCTCTTTTCACCTCTTGCTGTTGGGCTTTGTTAGTTATAAATGGAAATGCCAATGATTTATGTGAATTTATTTTATATATCCTGCAACTTTGCTAAATTTGTTTATTTCATGTAATTTTTTATTTGATTCTCTTGGATTCTCTAAGTATGCCATCGTATCATCTGCAGAGAGTAATAACTTTGTTTATTCTTTGTCTATTCCAACTCCTTCAATTTCTTTTTCCTCTCTTATTGCTAATGCTAACATTTCTAGTACAATATTGAATAACAGTGGTGAAAATGTACATCCTTCTTTAACTCCCGATCCTATTAGAAATGCTCCTAGCCTATCCCCATTACATGTAGTGCTTACTGATGGTTTAGGTAGCTGCTACCTATTATTTTAAGGAAGACTCCTTTTATTCCTATGCTCTCTAGCATTTTTAATGGGAATGGGTGACTTTTTAAAACCTTCATGCCAAAGGCATTTATCTAGTTTTATCTTCCTAAACTTCTTTTTTAAATGCCTTGGGAAATGCTTTTACTGTTGGGCATTTCAATGTATTTTTATTAAATGGATTGTTTGTCTAAATTTTTTGAGCTCTGAATAATCCATTTTACCAGTTGTGGAACCAACAGGACATATCTACACCACCTAGTGCAGAATCTTTCATATACTCAGCATTTAATAAGTGTTAAATGAGTGGAAAAGGTGTATGTGCCTATATATGTGCTTTTACATTTTAGTGTCATTACAGCATTATATCATCCAACCTCTTCCATTCAATTTTCTTTTAATACTTCATTATGACAAGGAAATGACCTCAGGATTGTAGAAACTCTTTAGACAGTCTATGCTCTAACAGGTCCTATCAAACTAGGATGGTTTCAAATATTCCCCAGTAATGGGCCATGTTTCTATTGACAAGGCACTGGTTGCATCATAGGGTACTACTTATTGATTCCCCTCCTTCCAGTGACTGATAGGGTTATTGGACTTAGTCCTAGAAAGGAATTTAAAGGTAATTTAGTCAAATTGAATAATTTTACATATAAGTAATGGAGGACTCTGGTCAGACATGAGTGATTTGTTTAGTCACACAAGTAAGTGGTAGATCTGGGATGTGAAATCTTTTCTACCAATTTTAATTCAGTATTCCATTCACTCTGACTTCTTCTAATATCATGTGGGAAGTAAAACATGGATGGTTCTAAATATACCTCTATGCATAAAATTATATCATGCCCCTCTTATGGAAATTATGGATATTTAAGTTTTAAATCAATATTTTTCATAATTGTCTATTTAGGGACACATTTAATTCCGTGATAATAAAAATTTCAGAATCCAGCTTTGATTTTTTAAAGTGAAACTTTTTCAGAGACTTGATATCTGAAAATAAGTCTCAGAAGAAAAATGAGACAGGTGCACTTTTTTTTGGAATACTTTTATTTTTCTCCCACTCAGTTGTGTAAAAGCTGGATTTGCCTCATTTAAATCAGGCAGTTTGTGAAATAAGGATAGTGACTGAAATAAATTTTCCACCCCTAAGCAGTATAATACCAATGATAATATACAAAATTTTGTAACCTTTTAAGATTTACTCAGTTTGAAATTGACCAGAGACATTATTCAGTGCATGAATTGAGCATGTCACTTAACCTCTGTTTTTCTCAGTTTCCTCATTTGTAAAATGAGGAAAATAATAGCACCTATCTTCCAGGGTTGTTGTGAGGATCAAATAACACACTAATTGTAAAGCACTTTAGCACAGTGCCTGCACCTAGTAAGCACTCCATAAATTTTACTTTATTATTAGTAGTAATTACTATTATTAATTTTTTGTGCAAGATATTATTTTGAAATTGATACCTTTTGATACCTCATCTATTCTTGCCCATTCTGGAAGTCTTTTGTGAACATTCTGAAAGTAGATTTCTTCATCCTCTTCTGCAAAAACAGAAGTCCTTTTTTCCATCAAGAATGATGCCTGAATAATTCCTCTCTAGTACTTTCCATGAATTTCCTTTGTCTTCATCTCATTCTACACTGTATTAAACAGATCTCAATATATTTTATTCCTACCTCTCATCAAAATTCCATGGAGTATAAAAAAAATCTTTAATTTTTCATCATTGTGTTCCCATGAGCCAGCACATAGGATGTACATGAGAAATGTTCCTTGGATTGAAGTGGATGCTAATGAATGAAAATAAAAAGGCATGTTTTTATTTTGTTTTGTTCTGGGGGGCTCAGAATTGAAAACTACATTCCCAGAAATGAAAAAGGGTATGCTCTAACTTTTGATCCCCTTATATTTTGTTGTTGCAGTGGGAAGTAATTAAGGCAAATTAATGTAAAATGGTTTGAGTAAATATATTTAAATTTGAGAAGAATTTGAATTTGGACTTTATTCAAAAGCATGACAAAGGTCAAGCTCTCTTTTCTTTCCCTGATTTGCAGATAAGACCTACATTTGCATGTTTGTTTGCTCTTTCTACACCCAAGTCTGGAGGAGTCTACTTTCTGGGTGTACTTTTATAAGAAGCTTTTTTAAAAAAGAAAATACTTAGAGACATGATGGATGTACTCTATGAAATATTGGGCTTAGGATGCAAACACTAGTGTATCCCTTAGGTGTCTTTAGGAATTTTAGCAGAATGTATTTTTGTAGTTAACTAGGTAGACATGGTTTTGCACATGACAACATGATTTAGCAATACACTAATGTAAAATAATGCATGCAAGTAAGAGTATTGGAGCCAATCTATACTTTTAGAGAGGATAAAAGGAATGAATCTTTGTAATTCCACTATCTAAAATGCATGCAGATGCTGGCAAATAACAGTATTAAGAGCACTTTTTTCGTAGCTCATCTGAATCTCAATCACGAATATATTTTTATATTTCCATATTAGAAATTGGGTAGTGTACTCTTACTTATCACTGATAATCTGGCATTTATTCCATGTAATTACAAATATTTTAACCATATGAATGATAACCATTTTCTCTTTAAAAAATATATATTGTTCCTCTCTTCTGTCATATGTGTAGGTTGAGAGAGATAGAGAGAGGGAGTGGGGTATATATGAATATTCATGTTTGTATGTAAAAATATATACTTCCAGTTAACCAACCAATCATTCAACAAGTATTTACTAATTGTTAACACACACAAACACACAAACACACACAACACTGCACTATTCTGAGGATGAAAAAAAATTGTCCTCCTCTGATTCATAATGATTATAGCCTAACCTCAGTATTTCATAAAGAAGATACAACATTTCTCTTAATATATACTAAAACAAACAAAACCATTGGCTTCTTTTGAAAATAACCTCAGAAAATAAACTCTTTGACATATCATTGGTGAATAGGCATATTTTCTAATGAAGGAGATAATGTTCTCATCTAAAATCCTCCTCAGATACTTTCTTGTGGTGCAATTCTGACCCTGGGTTTTCAAGAATTATGCCGGGGGATACATTAAAAAATAATGGAGATAATAAGGCTCACAAAAGTAGAAGGATGGAATAAAATACATTTCATTCATAGTTACTGTTAATCAAAAATAAAGAAAATGTAAAAAGAAATTCTGTTTAAAATAATAAAAAATAGCAACTATTAGTTCACTTTCCTAGCATCTATGTATAAGATTAAATTAATAATTTTTAAAAATGGGAGGAATATTCTGTGAATATGAATGGGTGGGATCAATATTATCTAACTCTTAATACCAACCAAATAAACATATGTTTTATGAAGTGCAAATATAAATACAAAGTGATTTCTTCATAGAAGTTGACAAAATCATAATGAAACATATGGAAAAGCTGAGGAAGAGGGTCTTGAGTTTCAAGACCATAAAATATGTCACAAAGTGATTATTCTCACAACTGTCTTGTATTATTCAAAATAAAGTAGAAAAAAGATTCATGGATAAAGGAGGCATAATTTTGCACACAATCAAATGCATAGAAAGAAGGAATGTTGTATAAGCCTTTAGAAAAGGAACAACAGGGGAACGTAATCATTATTTAACAAATATACTTAGGAAAATCATTTGCCAATTGGTAGTAAAAGACTCCAGACAAATATCCTCTAACATGTACCCCCTGTAAAAACCAGGGGGATGAGAGATTCAAACATTAAAAAGAAGCCCCCTAAAAAGATGGAAGAAAATGAAAAGGAATATCTCTTTTTAGAGAGGGAATAAAATTATGCCTATGCAACAAATGAAATTAATTACCAGATATGATGACTTCCTGAACTATAAAAAAAGTCCAGATAAAGTAGTAAAATGAAAACAGAGAAAAATAAAATTCTAAAAATATTAATATGAAGATGGAATGTGAATAATGTTAAAATGTTACTTTGGTGATATTCAAATGGAAAATAGGACAAAGTAGATGGACAGAAAATTTTCAAGAGAAAAAATACAAATTATCAATATCCTTTTAGTCTTTTGGCTTGTATCCATATCTAAAGTCTCTAAACACTCCAATCATTCCTCCACTCAACAAACAAAATGATTTTTCATAAATTCCAAGTCTGATTCCATGCAATAAATGTGAATAATTTCTTATTAACTCCAAACTCAAATATAAAATCCTGTTTTTGGCTTTTAAAACTCTTCAGAACCTGAACCATTTCCAATTTTCCAATTCTATTAAATTATACATCGGTCCATATAGACTTTAAGTCAGCTTAACCAGCCTTCTTCCTTTTTCTCATGAAGCACAACCCATCAATCAATTCCTAACCTTTCTTTTTAAATGCATTCTAATTTATTTTATTAAATATTGCCCAATTACATGTAAATTTAAAACATTGATTTTAAAAACAATTTGAGTTCCAATATTTTTCCTTCCCCTGAGGCTTCTCAAACCTCTTGGGAAGGCAAGGAACATGATGCTGATTATATATGAGAAGTCATGAAAAACATGTTTTATGTTAGTCATATTGCAAAAGTAAACAGACACAAAGAAAATATAGATTTTGAAAAAAAGTACTAACCAATCTGCAGTCTAAGTTCATTGATTCTCTCTCTGGTAGTAGAGAACATTTTTTATCGATAGTTTAGGATTGTCTTGGGTTGTTATCTTGATTAAACATCATTACAAAATTTCTATGACCGTACAATGTTCTCTTGACTCTGCTCACTTCAGTTTGCATGAGTTCAAATAAGTCTTCTATGGTTTTTCTGAAACCACGATGCACATCACTTCTTAAACAGCAATAGTATTTCAACACAATCATATATGACAATGTGCTTAGCTGCTCCAAGATTTATGTGCATGCCCTCAGTTTTCAATTTTTTGCCATAACATAAAGAATTGCTACAAATATTTTTGTAAAATATATCTTTCCCCCTTTGATTTCTTTGGAATATAGAACTAGTGTGGAATTGCTGTGTCAAAGGGTATTCACAATTTTATTGTACTTTTGGCATAGTTGCAAATGATTCTTCAAATGATTTGACCAGTTCACAACTCCACCATTATTGACCGGATTTTTCCACATGCCCTTCAGCATTTGTGATTTTCTTCCTACGTCATTTCAGCCAATGTGATAGACGTGAGATGACCTCTTATCATTGTTTGAATTTGAATTCTCTAATCAGTAGTGATTTAGAACCTTTTTATGTGACTTGATACCTTAAATTTCTTCTGAAAATTGCCTGTTCATATCCTTTGACCATTTATCATTTGGAGAAAGTTTCTTATTTATATAAAATTTAGTTCAGTTCCTTATATGTTTGATAAATTAGACCTTTATCACAAAAAAAATGATGTAAAGCTCCCCCCAGTTTTCTGCTTTCCTTCTAATTTCAACTACATTAATTTTATTTCTACAAATTCTTTTGAATTTCATTTAATCCAAATTATCCAATTTACTTCTTATAATCCTCTGGTTGGCCATAAACTCTCCTCTCATCCATACTTCTGACAAAAATGTTTTTTATGTTTCCCTAACTTAAGCTATGAACATTTATGTCTAAGTCATTTGTCCACTTTGACTTTATCATGGTATACAGTGTTATATGTTGGTCAATGCCTAGTTGCTTCCAAACTACTTTCCTATTTTCCCAGCAGTTTTTATCAAATAGTGAGTTCCTACCACAAGAGCTTGGATCTTTGGATTCATCAAACACTAGATTGCTATGGTCATTTCCTACATGAATTACATACTTAATCCATTGTACTTTTTCTACTACTTTATTTCTTAGTCAGTACTTGATTGTTTCTGTATGCATTACCAGTTTGTAATATAGTTTGAAGCTTGGTATGGTTAGGCCACCGTGCCTTACAATTTTTTCATTGATTATTTTGATATTCTTGACCTTTTTTTCTTCCAAAGGAATTTTGTTATTGGTTTTTCTGGCTTTATAAAATAATTCATCAGTAATTTGATCGGTATGATATTGAATAAATCAATTAACTTGGGTTGAATTTTCAATTTTATTATATTAATTTGGGATATCAATGAACAGTATTATTTCACTGATTATTTAGATCTATATTTGCATGAAAGATTACTGTAATTATGCTCCTATAAAACCTAGGTTTCTCTTGACAGATAGACTCCCAAGTATTTTATATTGTTTGCGGTTATTTTAAATAGTTTCTTTTTCTATCTTTTCTTGTTGGACTTTGTTAGTAATATGTAGAACAGTTGATGATTTGTGTCAGTTCATTTTATATCCTGCAACTTCATACAAGTTATTATTTCCATAAATTTTTTAAAAAAAATTTTCCCTAGAATTCTCTAAGTATACCATCATCCTGATGATAAAGAGTGATAGTTTTGTTTTCACTGCCTATTCTAATTCCTTCAATTTTTTTATCTTATTGATAGAGGTTGTTTTTGTAGAACAATATTGAATAATAGTACTGATAATAGACATCCTTGCTTAACCCTGATTTTATTGGAAAGGTTTCTAGCCTATCTTCATTATGGATAATGCTTACTCTTGATTTTAGACAGATATTACTTATTTTAAGTAAGGCTCCAATATCCTATGATTTCTAGTATTTTTAATTGGAATGGATTTTCTGTTTTTTCAATAGCTTTTTTGCATATGTTAATATAATCATTATTTTTGACTTTTTCATTTTCCATTAAGACAGCTATGTAGCATTGTAAATAGAGTACTGAGCATGAATTCAGGAATATCTGAGTTCAAATTCTGACTCAGACACTAGCTGAATGACCCTCAAGAAGTCACTTAGAATGTTTGTCCCAGTTTCCTCGTCTTTAGAAAAAGAGCTGCAGAATGAAATAGAAAATCACATCAATTTCTTTGCAAAGAAAACACAACTAACATGATAAAAGCTCAGGCATAACTGAACATCAACAACAACAACATGGTTAATTATGCCTATAGTTTTCCTGATATTGAACTATTTCTGCATTCCTGGTAAAATTCCTACCAGGTAATTGTGTAAGATCTTGCTATAATTGTGCTAGTACTTTATTTAAAATTTTGGATATATATTCATTAAGGAAATTCTTCTATATTTTGCTTTCCCTGTTTTTGCCCTCCATGCTTTAGGTAACAAAACTATTTTTGAGTCATGAAAGGAATTTGGTAGGATATCTTGACCTCTTTTTTTAAGTAGTTTATATAGTATTGGGGTTCTTTGTTTCTCAATTTTTAGTAGAATTCACTTATAAATCCTTCTGGTAATAGAAATATTTTTCTCAGTTTGCTCATTTGTGTCTTGTTTAATTTCATTTTCTAAGATATAGTTACTTAAGTATGCTATTTCTTCTTCTGTTAATTTAAGCAATTGATCTTTTTTTAAATAAATATTCATCCATTTGACTTAGATTGTCAGTTTTACTGGCACATAGTTGGATTAAAAAAAAAACTCCCAATATTGCTTTAATTTAATGGTGTTACATTCATTCTTTGCCTTTTTGATACTGGCAATTTGTTGTTCCTTATGTTTTTGAAAGCCAAATTAGGCAATACTTTATTTTTTCATAAAACTAGTTATTGGTCTTATTTGTTAGTTGAATTTTTAATGTTCAATTCTATTATTCTCTCCTTTGATTTTTAGGATTTCCATTTTGGCATTTGATTTGGCATTTTAAATTTGTTCTTTTTCTACTACTTTAAGCTATATACCCAATTTATTGTTCTTGTATGCATTTAGAGATATAAATTTCCCCTAAGTACTGTTTCTGTTACATCCCACAAATTTTGGTATGAAGTTGAATTGTTGTCATTCTCTTTAGGAAATTATTGATTCTTTCATGATTTGTTTTTTGGTCCACTTATCTTTTAGAATTAAACTATTTAGTTTTCAATTAATTTTATTCTGTGATTCCACAGTCTTTTATTGAGCTTAATTTTAATTGTATTGTGGTCTGAAAAGGGTACATTTAATATTTCTGCTTTCCTGATTTATTTTAAGATTTTCACGTCCTAATAAATGTTTAGTTTTGTGAAAGTAACATGTACAGCTGAGAAAAATGCATATTACTTTCTATTCCTATTTTTCTCCTGAGGCCCATCATATCCACCTTTTCTAAGATTCTCTTATCTCCTTAGCATCTTTCCTATTTATTTTATGGTTAGATTATCTAACTCTGAGAGTGCAAAGTAGAAGTCCCTCACTTGTATACTTTTCCTATTTGTTTGCTCATGTAATTCATTTAATTCCTTTAAGAATATAGATCAGAAGAAGTCAACGAAGTCAAAGAGCCTCCAAGAAAAATATGAATTGGGCTCAGTCCATGGAAGAACTCAAAAAGGATTTGCAAAAGCAAATAAGAGAATTACGGGAAAAATTGGGAAGAAAAATAAGAGTGATACAAAGAAAATATGAAAAACAAGTCAATGACTTACTAAAGGAGACCCCAAAAAAGACTGAAGTAAATAACACCTTTAAAATAGGCTAAGCCAAATGTCAAAAAAGCTTCAAAACACCAGTGAGGAGAAGAATGACTTAAAAGGCAGAATTAGACAAATGAAAAAGGAGGTTCAAAAGACCACTGAAGAAAATACCATCTTAAAAATTAGATTGGAGCAAGTGGAAGTTAATGACTTTATGAGAAATCAAGATATTATAAAACAGAACCAAAGAAATGACAAGATGGAAGACAATGTGAAATATCTCATTGGAAAAAACCACTGACCTGGAGAATAGATCCAGGAGTGATAATTTAAAAATTATTGGACTACCTGAAAGCCATGATCAAAAAAAGAGCCTACACATGATCTTTCAAAAAATCATCAAGGAAAACTGCCCTGATACTCTAGAGCCACAAGGTGAAATAGAAATTAAAAGAATCCACCAATCGCCTCTTGAAAAAGATCCCAAAAAGAAAACTCCTAGGAATATTGTTGCCAAATTCCAGACTTCAAGGTCAAGGAGAAAATACTGCAACCAGCCAGAAAGAAACAATTTGAGTATTGTGGAAACACAGTCACGATAAAACAAGATCTAGGCGCTTCTATATTGAGGGATGGAAGGGCTTGTAATATATTATGGAGGTCAAAAGAGCTAGGATTAAAACCAAGAATCACCTACCCAGCAAAACTGAGTATAATGCTCCAAGGTAAAAAAAGGATTTTCAATAAAATAGAAGACTTTCAAGATTTCTAGATGAAAAGACCAGAGTTGAATAGAAAATTTGACTGTTGACCACAAGAATCAAGAGAAGAATGAAAAGGTAAACAAGAAAGAGAAATCATAAGGGACTTACTAAAGTTGAACTGTTTTGTTTATATTCCTACATGGAAAGATAATGTGTATAATTCACACACACACACACACACACACACACTCAGAGGGCACAGAGTGTTGAAACAATTCAGCTAGCAGCTTTTGTGGGGGTGAAAGACCAACACAAGCCCATAAACAAGAATGATGCCAGCACAGGTTCTTTTGATCTGCTTTACTAAGGAAAGTAACATTAAGGGGTTAACAATCTTACTTTAATCCAACATATACATATAAACTCACTTAGTTCAGGAGGAAAAGTCAGTAACCTGACCTTCAGAGCAAATACAAACAAGTTACAAAAATACACAATATAAACAGACCAAATCACAATTCATAGTTAACAAGAAACCATCAACATCTGGGTTGACAAGCTGGGAGGGTCTTAGAGCGGCTGTCTAGAGTCCCATCCTAACACTCCTCTGAGAGTGAGAGCCTCAAGCAAACAGCTCTATTCTCTCTTTTTATACAGTATTTAGATGTCATGAAATGTCATCTGAGTTACCAGAACTTAGCCACATACTGTTGTCTCTGGTCTTAGGAACTCCCATTAGGGCCCTGAAGTCTTCACACCCACATTGGTTTAGCACCTAGTAACTAGGGGTTTGGGTCTGCGTCTTTGCACCTAATAAGGCTCAATAAAAGACACTCAATTGATTTAGCATTCTAAAACAGTAAAAATAAATCCCAACTTAATTAATATTACAGAGGATGGGTTGAATGTGAAGGTATGATATCTAAACAAATAAAATTAAGGGGTGAGAGAGGAATATATTGAGAGAGAGAAATGGGGAGATAAAATGGCATGAATTATCTCACGTAAAAGTTGCAAGAAAAAGCAGTTCTGTTGGAAGGGAAGAGAGGTCAGGTGAGGGGGAATGAGTGAATCCTGCTCTCATCAGATTTGACTTGAGGAAGGAATAACATACACACTCAATTGGGTATCTTACTCCACTGGAAAGTATGGGGAAGGGGATAAAAAAAGGGGGGAGGATAGAAGGGAGGGCACATGGGGGAGGAGGTAATCAAAATCAAACACTTTTGTGAAGGGACAGGGGGAAGGGAGAAAATTGAATAAAAGGGGCATGATGGGATGGAGGGAAATGTAGTCTTTTACAACATGAATATCGTGGAAGTGTTCTACATAATGATACGTGTGGCCTATGTTGAATTGTTTGCCTTCTCAGGGAGGCTGGGTGGGAATGGAAGAAGGGAGAGAATTTGGAGCTCAAAGT
Organism: Phalanger gymnotis; assembly: GCA_028646595.1. Classification (NCBI taxonomy): domain Eukaryota; kingdom Metazoa; phylum Chordata; class Mammalia; order Diprotodontia; family Phalangeridae; genus Phalanger; species Phalanger gymnotis. Next base: position 13,642 of record JAQQSZ010003308.1, read on the forward strand.
TTTAAAAGGAAATGCTCAAAAATTTTGTTTTTGCATGCAACTGAGAAATATGATATATAGGGAATGGGGCATAGAAATATATCCTGCCCTACAAGAAAATAAGGGGAAAGGGGATGGAGGGGTGGGGAGTTTGTGACTGAAGGGAGGCTGACTGGGCAACCGGGCAATCAGAATATATGCCAGCTTAGAATGGGGGGAGGGTAGAAGTGGAGAGAAAATTTATAACTCAAAATCTTGTGGAAATCAGTGTTGAATACTAAAATGTTAAATAATAAAATAATTGTTAAGAAAAAAAAGTACATATGTCATGCCCTTTGGTGTGTATGTATTTGGTATTGGTATTACGTTATTGCTAATGTTATCTTTTTGAAAAATGTAATTTCTTTGTAATCTCTTTTTAATTAGGTCTATTTTTGTTTTGTTTTGTCTGAGATCATGATTGTTACCCCTGCCTCATTTACTTCAGCTGAAGAATGGTAGATTCTGCTATACTACATTATTCTAGATCTGCATGTGACTCTGTTTCCAATGTATTTCTTGTAAACAATATGTGTTTACACTCAATTTCTTTTTTTAATTTTTCTATTTAATATTTTTAGTTTTCAGAATATATTCTGGCATATACTCTGATTGCCTCATTCCCCAGTCAGCCCTCCTTTCTGTCACCCCACTTCCCCCCATCCCTTTTTCCTTACTTTCTTTTAGGGCAAGATAGATTTTTTTTTCTTTTTTATAAATTTTTTTTATTTTTAGATTGCAACAAACAGTTCTACATAATTTTGGGTTCCAGATTTTCTTCCCTCCCTTCCCCACTCCCTCCCCAAGAAGGCATGGAGTCCCATA
>JAQQSZ010003309.1:0-14484 GCA_028646595.1 Phalanger gymnotis
GGAAGGGTTATACATAATGATACGCATGTGGCTCATGTTGAATTGCTTGACTTCTTAGGGAGGGTGGATGGGAAGGGAAGAGGGGAGAGAATTTGGAACTCAAGGTTTTAAAAAAATAGATGTTCAAAAGTAAAAAAAAAGAACTCAAGAATAATTTTAAAAGACAAATAAGAGAGGGAGAAAAATTGGGGAAAAAATTAGAGGTATGCAAGAGAGAGTTAATAGCTTGGAAAAGGAAGGGAAAAAATTTATTATAGAAAACAAGTCCTTAAAAAATACAATTGGCCAAATGGAAAAAAATACACTGAAGAAAACAACTCCTTAAAAAGCAGAATTGGCCAAATGGGAAAGGAAGCACAAAAACTCACTGAAGAGAAGAATTCCTTAAAAAGTAAAATGGACCAAATGGAAAAGGAGCTACAAAATCTAATTGAAGAAAGCAATTCTTTAAAAATTAAAATTGGACAAGTGGAAGCTAATGACTATGAGACATCAAGAATCAGTCAAACAAAATCAAAAGAATGAAAAAAATAGAAGAAAACATAACACACCTCATTAAAAAAATGATAGATCTGGAAAATAGATCTGGGAGAGATAATTTAAAAATTATTTGTCGTCCTGAAAGCCATGATCAATAAAAGAGCCTGGACAGTGTCTTTCAAGAAATTATCTAGTAAAACTGCCCTGAGGTCCTAGGATCAGAGGGTAAAATAGTCATTGAAAGAATCCACCAGTTACTCCTGAAAGAAATCCCAAATTGAAAATGCCAAGGAATATGGTAGCCAAATTCTAGAATTATCAGGTCAAAGAGAAAATGCTGCAAGCAGCCAGAAAGAAATAATTTAAATATCGTGGAACCACAGTTGGGATTATATAGGACCTTACAACTTGGGATATGATATTCAGTGAGGCAAAAAGGCTTGGATTACAACCAAGGATCAACTACCCAGCAAAATTGAGCATAATCTTTCAGGGGAGGAGATGGATATTTAGTGAAGTAGGGGACTTCCAAACCTTCCTGATGAAAAGATGGAAAATTTGATCTTCAAATGTAAGACTCAAGAGAGGCATAAAAAGGTAAACAAGAAAGAAAAAAACATGTTATTCAATAAGGGCAAACTGTTTACATCCCTTCATGGGAAAGTGATACTTGTAACTCTTGAGAACTGTATCTTTATTATGACATTTAGAAGGGGCATACAAAAACAGAGTGTGTAGGTATAAGTTGACTTAAAAATCTGATTAAGTGGTGAAAAGGGGTTGTACTGGGAGAAGAGGAAAGGAGGAGGCAGAAAAGAAGAGGCACATGAAGAGGCACAAAGATCTATTACAGTAGAGGGTAAAAAGGGAGGGAGATGAGTACTGTTTAAACCTTACTTTCATCAGATTTGGCTCACAGAGGGAATAACATGCTCAGTTATGTATGGAAATCTAATTTACCCTATAGGAAGCAGGAAGGGAAAGGGGAAAGAAAAAGGAGGGGCCGATAGAAGGGAGGGCAGATTGGGAGAAGTGGTGGTCAAAAGCAAAATTCTAGTTAGGAGAGAAAGGGAGAAAGGGGAGAGAAAAGCATAAACAGCAGGGTGGTGGGGTGGGGAATAGGATGGAGAGAAAGACACAGTAATTGCAAATGTGAATGTGAATGGGATGAACTCTCCCATAAAATGGAAGCAGATAACAGAATGGATTAAATAACATAATCCTGTAATATGTTGTTTGCAAAAAATACATTTGAAGCAGAGGGATACACACAGAGTAAAGCATATTACTTTATATTTCAGCTGAAGGAAAAGTTAAGTTTGTTACAGGAAGAAATAGACAACAAAACTATACTAATAGGGAATCTCAACCTCCCCCTTTCAGAACTAGATAAATCTAACCAAAAAATAAAGAAATTAAGGAGGTGAATAGAATTTTAGAAAAGTTAAATATAGTAGACGTCTGGAGAAATTGAAAAAGGATAGAAAGGAATATACAGTTTTCTTGGCAGTTGACCATGTATTAGGGAATTAAAAACCTCACAATCCAGTGCAGAAAAGCAGAAATATTAAATGCATCCTTTTCAGATCATGATGCAATAAAAATTACATGTAATAAAGGGCCATGGAAAGATAGAATAAAAATTAATTGGAAACTAAAATAATCTAATCCTAAAGAATGAGTGGGTCAAACAACAAATCAGAGCAGCAATCAATAACTTCATCCAAGAATATAACAATAATGAAACAACATATCAAAACTGGAATGCAGTGAAAGTGGTTCTTAGGGGAAGTTGCAAATCTCTAAATGCTTAAATGAATAAAAAGAAGAGATCAGTGAATTGAGCATACAACTTAAAAAGCTAGAAAAATAAAACAAATTAAAACCCCCCAATTAAATACCAAATTAGAAATTCTGTAAACAAAAAGATTAATAAAATTGAAATAAAGAAAACTATTGAACTAATAAATAAAACTAAGAGTTGGTTTTATGAAAAAAAAACAATGAAATAGATAAACTTTTGGTTAATTTAATTTTAAAAAAAGAAGAAAACCAAATTACCAGTATCAAAAATGAAAAGGGTAAATTCACCACCAGTGAAAAAGAAATCAAAACAATAATTAGAAGCTATTTTGCCCAACTGTTTGCCAATAAATTTGACAATCTTAGTGAAATGGATAAGTATTTACAAAAATACAAATTTCCCAGATTAACAGAAGAGGAAATAAAATACTTAAATAACCCCATTTCAGCAAAAGAAATTGAACAAGCCATCAGTGAACTCTCCAAGAAAAAAATCTCTACCAAACATTTAATGAACAATTAATATGAATACTATATAAACTCTTTAGGAAAAGAGGCGAAGGAGTCCTACCAAATTCTTTTTATGATACAAATATAGCACTTATACCTAAACTTGGAAGACTCAAAACAGAGAAAGAAAATTATAGATCAATTTCCCTAATGAATATACATGCAAAAATTTTAAATGAAAACATTAGCAAAAAGAATACAGTAACTTATCACAAGAATAGCACACCATGACCATGTAGGATTTATACCAGGAATGCAGGGCTGGTTCAGTATTAGGAAAACATAATTGACTATATCAACAACACAACTCACAGAAATCACATAATCATCTTAATAGATAATTATAATAGAAAAAGCTTTTGATAAAATGCAATACCCATTCCTGTTAAAAACACTAGAGAGCATAGGAATAAATGGAGCCTTCCTTCAAATGATAAATAGCATCTACCTAAAACCATCAGCAAGCATTATAAGTAATGGAGATAAGCTAGAATTTCCAGTAAGATCAGAGGTGAAATGAGGATGTCCATTATCACCACTACTGTTCAATATGATACTAGAAATGTTAACTTTAGCAATAAGAGAAGAAAAAGAAATTGAAGGAATTAGAATAGGCAAAGAAGAAACTCTTTGCAAAAAATATGATGGTATATTTAGAGAATCAAGTAAAAAAACTTCTTGAAATAAAAAACAACTAGCAAAAGTTGCAGGATATAAAATAAACCCACATATATCACCAGCATTTCTATATATTACTAACAAAGCCCAGCATCAAGAGATAGAAAGAGAAATTCCATTTAAAGTTACTGTAGACATTATAAAATATTTGGGTGTCTGCCTGCCAAAACAAACCCAGGAACTCTATGAACACAATTACAAAACATTTTTTACACAAATAAAAGCGGATCTAAATAATTGGAAAAACATCAGTTGCTCATGGGTAGGCCAAGCTAATATAATAAAAATGACAAGTCTACCTTAATTAATTTAGTTATGCAGTGCCATATCAATCAAAATGATTTTATAGAGCTAGAAAAAATAATAAAATTCATCTGGAAGAACAAAAAGTCCAGAATATTAAGAGAATTAATGAAAAAAATGCTAGGGAAGGTGGCCTAGCCCTACCAGATCTTAAATTGTATTATAAAGCAGAAATCAGCAAAACTGCTTAGTACTGGCTAAGAAATAGAGTGGTGGATCAGTGGAATAGATTAAGTATATAAGACACAGCAGTCAATGACTACAGTAATCTACTGTTTGGTAAACCCAAAGACCTCAGCTTCTGGGATAAGAACTCACTATTTGACAAAAACTGCTGGAAAAACTAGAAAATAGTATGGCAGAAATTGGGCAAAGACCAATACCTTACACCATATACCAAAATAAAGTCAAAATGAGTACACAATTTAGATAAAAAGGATGATACTTTAAGCAATTTAGGAGAGCATGGAAGAGTTTACCTGTCAGATTTATGGAGAACGGAAGAACTTATGACCGAACAAGATAGAGAATATTATGAAATGTAAAATGGATAATTTTGATTACATTAAATTGAAAAGTTTTTGCACAAACGAAACCAATGCAACCAGGATTAGAAGGGAAACAGAAAGCTGGGAAACAATTTTTACAGCCAGTGTTGCTGATAAAGGCCTCATTTCTAAAATATATAGAGAACTGAGTCAAATCTATAAGAGTACAAGTCATTCCCCAATTGATAAATGGTCAAAGGATATGAACAGACAGTTTTCAGATGAAGAAATTAAAGCTATCTATAGTCATATAAAAATGCTCCAAATCACTCTTGCTTAGAGAAATGCAAATCAAAACAACTCTAAGGTACCACATCACACCTGTCAGATTGGCAAACATGACAAAACAGGAAAATGATAAATGTTGGAGAAGATGTGGGAAAATTGGAACACTAATGCATTGTCTATGGAATTGTGAACTGATCCAACCATTCTGTAGAGCAATTTCGAACCATGGCAAAAGGGCTATAAAACTGTATATGCGCTTTGACCCAGCAGTATCACTTCTAGGTCTGTATCCCAAAGAGATCATACAAATGGGAAAAGGACCCACATGTACAAAAATATTTATAGTAGCTCTTTTTGTGGTAGCCAAGAATTGGAAGTTGAAGTGAATGCCTGAACAAATTGTGGTACATGAATATAATGGAATACTATTTGCTATAAGAAATAATGAACAGGCAGATTTCAGAATAACCTGGAAAGACTTATATGAACTGATGCTGAGTAAAGTGAGCAGAACAAGGATATATAATAACAGTAACATTGTTGGATGACTAACTTTGATACACTTAGGTCTTCTCAGCCATGCAAGGATCTAAGACAATTCCAAAAGACTCATGATGGCAAATGCTATCCACATCCAGAAAAAGAACTATGGATCTTGAATGCAGATCAAAGTATACTATTTGCTTTTCTTTGTTTTTGTTTTGTTTCTTCTTTCTCATGATTGCTCCAATTGGTTCTAATTCTTTATTACAACATGACTAATGTGAAGGCCTTATGTCAGATTGCATGCTGTCTTGGGGAGGGACAAGGAGATGGAAAGGGAGAAAAGGCAAAACTCAAAATCTTGTGGAAGTGAATGTTGAAAACTAAAAATAAATAATTTTTAAAAATAAAAGAAAGAGAAGATGAGAGGGCACAGGACAGAGTTTTTAGATGCACCTATAGTTAAGGATCAGGGTATGGAAGATGATCTAGCAAAGGAAACCAAAGAGTGGTCCAGCAGTTAGGAGGAGAATCAAAGAGATGAGAAGATCTAGGACAGAGTTATTGTGTGAAATGCGGTAGAAGTGTCAAAGAGGAGGACTGAGAACTAGCCATCAGCCCTAGTAAGGAACTTTGGAGGGAACAGTTTCAGTTGCATGATAACAATCATAAGCCATATTGCCAGTTTAAGTTTCAGAAGTGAGGGAGAGAAGAGACTTGGTAATGAGAGTAAACTACTTTTTCTGGGTGTTTGGCTATGCAAGGAAGGAGAGAAATAGGACAAGAGCTTGAAAGGATGGTAGGATCAGGTGGAGGTTCTTTTATGGATGGGGAGGCCCAGACCTGTTAGTAGACAGCAGGGACAGAGCCAATGGATCGGGAGAGTTTGAAGATTGGAGAAGAGATGATGATCATGAGGGCATCTGCTGGAGGACAGAGGGAATGAAATCAAGGAAATATGTAGAGGGGAAAGTAACCCCATCTTTCAGGTCCCTTAAAATTAGTTGCAGCTGACAGACTTTTTGTTTCGTAGCATTGCCCTCTTGTTGCCTTAGGCAATAAGACATTACTAAAACCAATTTACAAAAATAACATGCCCCTGAGGGTGGTCATCTGAGGTAGAAAATAATTTTGTCAGCATTAATAGTATCTCTTGAAAATTTTGAACTTGGCTATCATAAAAAACACAATCATTTACATATACAAAGAAGAACAGAAAAAAATTGCATATGAAACTGTAAATCTCAATTATGTATAGCTTGAGGGTTTTTTAAAGTACATATTAAATTTAACACAGTAATTTCAATACTGAGCTACCTGTCATATCTCTTTCTAAATTTCCCTCTGCTTTCTTCTGTGTATTTTATAAATGTTTAGTTAATGCTCTTTTCTTCTTCAGCAGGGCATTGCTATTTACTACTCTCTTCCACAACTCTCTATACCTCTAGACAAACAAAAACTAAATACCTTCCCTTATAAACAACTATGAATCATCATGAAAAACAGATTCCCTTTGGCTGTGTTAGATAATGTCTGTCTCATTCCCAGCCTTGTAATAATACATTACCTTTCTTATCAAGAGGTGGGATGTCTTCTGGAATTATGTTTGTTCATTCTAATTCTTATTAAAATTCTTAAGTCTTTCCTTTACAATACTATAGTCATGTTTAAATTATTCTCTTAATTCTGCTTTATTTATTCTGCATCCATTCATACAAGTCATCCTGGGTTTATCTGACTCTGTCCTTTTTATCATTTCTTATAGCACAAGCGGTAATAATATATTAAAATATGCATCGAGAATATGTAACCTAGAGTTAATTTAGAGAAGAATGTTAGCCAAACATTATATAGTACTTCTCATGTAAAAGCAATAAAGTTTTTATTTCAGCAACATGAATTCTGTATTTCAGACAAAAAAATGAAGAATGCAGGAAATATGACAAATAATCCTCATAGCATCCATGCAGAAATAACTTTTCAGCAGCTCAGAGGAGTAAACATCTCTCCAGCTTTTACATCACAGCAGAATGTCGCTTCTCGTTCTATACAGATGTACCAAGGCAATCGAGATGATGGAAGGTAAAGCTGTAAATTAAAGAGTTTGAATTAGATGATTTCTCAGGTCCCCTTCTAACTATAAATTCTGTGGCTCCATTCCCTGAAATAATATGATTTCCCTAATTCATTTATCATTACTCTTCTTGACAGCAGCCCCCAACTTTCCATTTAAATTTTGCTTCATCTAAGAGCAAAGAGCTATGAAATATGGAATTCCTCAGATTACCAAATTTTTAAAAATAAAAATTAGGCAGCAGTTCATAGAATACTTAATTCACATAATTCACAAAGAATTTAAATTTTGTCAAGGTAGAATACAATAGAGTTCTTAGTTGAGGGGACCATTGGGGAAAAAATGTCTTGTATGTAATATACTTTTCCAGCTTTCCCTTTAAAATTAGCTAATTATTCTGGCATATTCATTGAGTATAAAAAAAATGAGTCACTGTCTTACATTTAGAAAAGAGTACATAAATTCAAGTCTGAGATTATGTGGGGCAAATGTCTGGCAAATCTTTGCAAATCTATACCAGCCCTAGTTGGTAACACTTTTATCAGTCCTATAAACCTGATTTTCTGGGTCAAGCAATTTACATAATTGGTACAAAGATATAAAAGTAGGAGATCAGTTATTATATAAAGTAATCTTTCCATGTTTGGATATCCTTATTTGTAAATAGGAAAACAACAAAAACAAAACAGAAACAGCAACAACAACCACCACCTAACCTCAAATTCAAATTAGTATACAGTGGAACTAAAAATGGAAATTATGATTTTTTTTCTCCGCACTTGGATTTTACAATTTTTATGCCTCTTTTAAATTTTTTTACATGCCTCATCAAATGGACTGTGCCATATGAATTAATTACATTATTATTCTGCAAATTAAGTTGTTCTTAAATAAGTCAAGTCAAAAGTAGCATGACTAAGAAGTATTTTATTTCTTACAGGATGCTTAGCAACAACTTATCCAGACAAAATCGAATGTAATTTGCATAAGAAAAATGAACATGAACCAAGAAATCTATTTCTGTTCAGTAACAGTGTAAATAAAAGCTAGCAGATAGTGGTGGGTGATTGAAAATGTGAATAAGCTAATCATGGTACTGGTGTTAATGGAAAAACTCAGCTTAAATTAACATATGGATGGATAGCTTCATCTCCTCTAGTTCCATATAAGAATAATCTAAATCTCACCCGTAGTGGATTTTATTTGTTAACATCTCATACTTATAATGCAGTTGTCAAGAATTGTTCTCTATATACTTGAACTTTAAAGAAAAATCACAAGTTGTTTTACATCTCATATCATTTTCAAAAGGTAGACTTGAAAAGAAATCACAAAGCAGAGCCAAGCCTTTAGCTCCACACTGCTTAAGGCAAAGAAATAATTTTCTGGCCAGAAACATCTTACTAAAAGATAACTATAGGAAATAACTGACTTAGTGTGTGTGTGTACAAATATATGTATGTGTATGTATATGTATATATATACATATATATATGTATGTATGTATGTATGTGTACAGAGATACACACACTCATTTAGGGCTTCATAAAGTTCAAGAGAACGTTCCTTGTCAAACACAACTACCGCTTAAAGCAAGATGATCTCATACTTGTTTTCAAATGCAGAATTGTGTACACCAAAAAGAACCTATTTTTTTGCTAAAAAGTCAGTCATTGGTTTATGCTTAATTGGCAAACAACAAATAATTTCAAATTCTAAAAGGACATGTTTAATCTGGGTGTTCACTTTTTTAATTTTATTTTTAAATGATTAAATTCCACTTGCAATGGTTTCTAAATTATGTTACATAGCATAGAATTAGTAAAGTAAATTAAAGCTGTCAGCTACGGTTTTTGAACCTAATGTGATTCTTAAAATGGGTTATGGTATTTCTATTTTGTATTCTGAAATACAGAACCTTAATGGCCTGGTTCAGTACTGGATGTTATTTTCACAATATTCTCTGTTTACACAGACTAAACTATTTTTACTAGATACTTGCCATTTAAAATATTACTATTTTTAAAATAAATGGCATTGAAGCTATTCTAGAAGTTATATAATTCAAATTACGTGTGAGTAATGTAATTTCTTTCTAAGCACTGAATATTAGTATATAATTCATCTAACTCTCAATGTATCAAGACTAATGAGGAGATCAGTTATTCAATGTTTAATGTGTGGTATTCTGTGTTTTTAAGTCTCAATGCTATTTACATGGGAGTAAGACTTTAAAAAAAACCCATGCAATTCCAGTAACATCCAGAAGGTGTCGATGTTGCTCTTTGGATTGGCCAAAGCCAAAGCCAACTCCTGTACTTAATGCTCACTAGAATTGCAACAACAGAAATTTACCCTCTTGTTGCTAGGTGGTCACATTCTCTTTTTACACATATTGGTGGTAAATAATTTGAATTACTATTCACTGTTGAATTAAACGCTCTCATCTTAGGCCATGTTGAATTTTTAATTACATATTTATAGCTACTATGGAAAAGAATGATATTTTTAAGTATATAATAATTTTGTTGTAGTATATTGATAGGAGCACTAGATTTGAAGGTTGAATATGTGAGTTCAGAACCCAGCCCTGCTGTGTTCTAAGTCTTAGGCCTTGGGAAAATCACTTCATCTCTCTTGGCCTCAACCACCATGTCCCTGAGATAAGGTGGGGTCACTAGAGAAACTCTAAATTGTTTGAACAAAGAGTCTAATAGCTGCCTTTTTCCATATTGTCAGATACTAAATAAGACAGTTTTATGTTAAGTTTAAAATAGTGTCATAGATGAAGTAGTGATTATTAGTTTAGGAATTTTGAAGTGTGTATGTTCTTAATCTTTGTGCTAATCTTCAACATCTGCATAATGTGTAGCTTTTAAAATGTAGAACTAGCCAGCAAAAGGACTTGTAAAGTGCAAGAATGGGAGATTTTTTTTTATATAGTTATATCCTAGGGCCTAGAGAAGGTTTGAGATTACAAGAATGCCAAAGGCATTACAGCCCAATTAGGAGCAGAGTATTTCCAGGCCCCTAAAAGAATGGAGTAAAATAGGAAATATGAAATCAGATTAATCGGGATCATAATGATTTTTGTGGGAAGGAACATTGGAGAAAATGCCCTTTTAAATCATCTGTTTCCTACCTACAAAGATCTACTGCACATGGTTGTAATTAGGAAAGTACTTTGTAATCCCTAAAGTGCCATATAATCAATGTATATTTTTATCATTATTATCATATTATGTTAACATAATTATCTTTTAAAGAAGATAGGTTTTTGCTAATATGCCTCTATGTCTCTCAAGTGTTATGACTACAGATACAAAATGACAGGTTTAAGTTTAGATGGAGAAATTATTTTCAGTTATAAGATTTAGGTATGTGGGTGTGCCCAAGCACATTTGCGTATATATTTATGTATATAATATACATATCTATATACACACACATAAGGCTAGCTTTAGAATAATGCTTATTCATTTCCCTCCTTTTTTGTTTTACAAAGATGGAAGATTCTGAGAGTAGAACACAACTGACAATGTTAGACTTTTTTGATGTATTAGCTAGTTTTGCTGAACTGTTATTTTCCCACTTTTTTATTCTTTGTTATAAGGGATGGCTTTCTGTGAGAGAGGAGCCCCTTGATAAATATAGGTGATATAAAAATGAAAAACATCAATAAAATATTATTTAAAAAATAAAGAAGTGGAAGATCTGACACCCTTGAGATATTAAGATCTCATCAGGAATGAGACTGAGTTTTAAGTAGGCCTAGAAAAAATAGAGTGAACCTGACTTTGAGATTTCTGGCCCTGAAGGCTATCAGAATAGAGTATTAAACGCTGGTTAGCTCCAGATGTTAAATAAACAAAGGAAAAAGAGCTATTTGTATGGGAGACTGGGGATCTTCAAAGACTATGCTAATTTGTCTTAGGCAAAAAGGTATTTCATTTGCTTATTTACTCTCATTTATTGTGATTTGCAATTTCTTGGCATACTTTTCTAATAAAGATTTATTTTATTCAAAACAGAAAAAGAATGCTTACATGGTAATGGCACTGTGTCATTTTTCATTGTCATTTTAATTTAATTTCATTAATATCACTTCATTTATAAAATGCCGCACATTTTACCAAGCATTTTTTTAATAGACTAACCCTTAGTTGTATTACAGGCTCTCTTGGATTCTGTGAAATGCTGTTTTCATAACGGAAAATAAATTATTCATCAAGTCAGTAAGTATAGGAGTAAGCACACATTACAAGGCCTCTTGGGCATCCCAGTGAGTCTAACACATAATAAGATGAAAACTGACAGCTTTTTCTTATAACTCTGCTGTAAAACACATACCTCCTGCAGGTACTTAACTACTTTTCTTGTTGATTATGTTTCCCCTTTCTTCCAATAATGAGATTATTTGTGGAGGAAAATATGCATTGGGAGTACAGTTTTTAGCTAGTAGTAGTCTTTAAGGCAATACAGCAGTATAGCATAGATAATTACCAATATTATACTACTACAAGTTCCTCTTTTAGAAGAAGTACAATGAATTTAAAGTATTGTGTCATTGATAATAATTTTCATTTATTTCCATTTTGCTAAATCAGATTTTGCAAAATCATGCGAAAGACATTTTTAAGAATCAGCTTCTATATATTCAGAGCTTAGAAATTTCTATATGGCAAAAATGACCTTTTTTTCAATGTTATATCTACTTGTATCAAATAATTATGAAATTATTTTGTTCCCCAAACCACCAAAAACTAGCTCCAAAAGCATTCATACATCTTTTCATAAGAATTTACTAGTTATCTAAAACAACCAAATATATATGTGCACATATACTTATATGTTATAATTATATCTTTTTCATGTGTCCCTTATAGGTTGAAAACATACCAGAAATGATTTAATTAGTTTATCTCTGGTCAAGTTTGGAGGGAGAAATTCTCTTTTTACTATGATCTGAAGTAAATTCTCTTTACTACTATAGTTATTAGTGGTAAAGGGAATACTAATTTTTAGTATGATTATGTTAGGTTTTGAAGTGTTTATAAAAAAGACATTTTTGTATTTAACCTTATTTACCTTTCTTAAATTTTGACTAAAAAACCACAGAACACCTGGTGACAAATAACTTTATAAAATTAATTTACTTAATTGTGTATTAGTATATGACTTTAAGATGAAAATTGCTGTGAAAACTTCTTCCTAAAAAGATCTGTTCTACATTTTAGCTAAATGCTTGTTTTAGTAATTTTCATATAAAACACCTAGTAAATACTTAAAATAGACAACCTTTTGTTCTTAGAGATGATACATAACAAATCAAGAAAATGCAATAAATTACTGCTTTAAAACTTTGAAAAAATAATTTGATTGGTCCTTAAGCAAAAAAAAAAAAATTGAAGACCATGTAAATCAAACACAATTGCTTTCAACTATGGCACCAGCATTGTCTTGTTTACTAAAAAGCATATTTGCTTGATATTTTTCCAAGAATTTCTAAAAATCATCTTTGTGTTTTCACTGATCTTTTTAATTCTTTACTTTCTAAACTGGAAGGGAGGAGGGCAGGAGTTCTTGGGGTTTTGTTCCCAAAAATATTTTGCAAGTGTTTTAACAGTTTAAAAAAAAGTAACCTATAAACATGTATCAATAGCATTTTAAAGTTTCCAATTATTTCTAATTCCTTCCTATCAATTTAACGGAAAACAGGTATTTGCAAACACTGGTAGCCTAATTTCTTATGGCCTTTCAGTTTTATGAAGTGCTTCAAAAGAGTTCAATCAGCCTTAATGGTGCATTTTTAGTTAGGGAAACAGAATGGAGAGAAGTCAATTTGAGCTCCCCAATGAACAAGTCTCTGCAGAAAGAATAGGCATAAATGGGTTTAGAAAACAGAGCACAAGTAAAATGCAGTGAGCAGAGCACTCAAGGAAGCCAGATACAATGGAAAGAGTAAAATACTGCAGAGCTTTTTAAGCTATATACAATTGGAACAATGGGCTGGATCCAGCCATCTATGTTATAAACTGTTAGGAGACAGGTGAAAAGCAAGCTTGAATTCTATAACGGGTGTTGAAAAACAGTAGAACGAAGAGCTTTAAGGCTAAAGAGAATGAATGCAGTGATTCAGTGGGATGGAAATGAAGTCAGAATTGGCATACTTCTCTGGTTAATTTTGTCCGTGAAGAACTATTCTGTTTGGGGGTATTAAAGCATTATTACAAAATAAACTTTATGCTACAGTTTACTTTAGGCTATCTCCACTTGGGTTTTAAAACAACCCTATACAATTCAAATGCCCTATTTTTTTCTTCTTAACTTCAAGTAAATTTCTTATGTTATTTTTACATATGGATATTATGCATTTAATATTTGTCTATAAATACGAATGTGCCTTTCAAAATGTGAGTTCCTGTGTCACAATGTAAATATTGAATTGTTTTGATGGTAGAAGTATTAAATACACAAACTTAACTAAAGACAACATAACGTATTCTCAGATTTCTCAGATTAATCACTTATTTTAAACAAATGATTACAGCATAGTAATTTAGTGTACTGGCAATAATTGTCATTTGTCATATGGCACAGTTCATATTCTTATGCTTGTTCAAGACAGTTATTTTTATTGTCTCCCTTATATTTGAGTAATTTTTTTCGTTGGCTTAATGAGGTTTCATTGCAAAAATATAGTTAAGTAGTAGTACTACAGTGAGCATAGGAATACCATCAAAACCAATAAGAAAAGCAGTATGTAAAGAAAATCATTTTACTTTTAAATCAACATCTGAAGAAGTCATATTCAAAGATATTTTCTCTTGATGCTCTTGAGACAATAATTGAAATTATTTTAGAATAATTTATCTACCAAGAGATAGTTAAATCCCTGAAGATTTAAAAGTTAGATATGAACTCTATAGCAAAAACATTGTGACATTATGAAATACTTTGCTATGTCATTGCTCTTTTATCTGCGTACTTACCCATCTATAGAATAAACTATGGAAAAAAGTTGAAACCACAAGATCATATTAATTAAATCTTTTTTATTATTATTATTTAATATATTTAGTTTTCAGCGTTGATTTTCACAGGAGTTTGAATTACAAACTTTCTCCCCATTTCTATCCTTCCCCCACTCCAAGATGGCATATATTCTGGTTGTCCTGTTCCCCAGTCAGCCCTCCCTTCTGTCACCCCACTCCCCTACCATCCCCTTTTCCTTTTCTTTCTTGTAGGGCAAGATAAATTTCTATGCCCCATTGCCTGTGTATCTTATTTTCTAGTTGCATGCAAAAACTTTTTTGTTTTTGTTTTTGAACATCTATTTTTTAAAACTTTGAGTTCCAAATTCTCTCCCCTCTTCCC
>JAQQSZ010003310.1:0-14484 GCA_028646595.1 Phalanger gymnotis
GGGGCCCTACTTCCCTCTGCCACTTTGTGGGTTCTGCAGCTCTAGAATTGGTTCAGAGCCATTTTTTTATAGGTTTTTGGAGGGACTTGGTGAGGAGCTCACGCCAGTCACTGCTTCCCAGCCGCCATCTTGGCTCCGCCCCCCTCCTATAGGACTTCTATTTGGTTATATCTGAACAGCAGGTGATAAAGTAAAATTGTAGCTCATTGGTAAAAAAAAAAAAACAAAATAAAAATTAAAAAGAAAAATAAATCATCTGCATAGAAGTTATATTTGAAAATTCATATACTTAGCTTAGATATTATTTTTTATTCATAAATCCTAATGTCAACAAAGTTAATGTTAGCATCAGCAACCTTTCCATATGAAGATAGTGAAATAATTTCCCAATCACACAATAGTGATGTAGATTTAAATCTACTTCCCCCTCTGGATCCTGATTCTGTCATCCAGTACACTAGCTGTCTCTCTTAGCTCCCTGTCATATAAAATTTGATAAGCATTCTATGTCTTTTACAAAGTTATGGAGGAAAATGTTCCACAGCATTGAGCCAAGCACAATCCCTAGGCTACTTCACTAAGGTTTTCATTCCAAGAAAACATTTAGTAATTCATTTAAAACTACGTATTGACCTTGTCATTCAAACAGTGTAGAATGCAACTTACAGTACTATTATCTAGCTTAAATCTCTCCAAATTCTCTGAAAGGATAGCATGGGCAGTAATACACTTTCATTTCTGCCTTGTTTATTTTTTACCTAAATGATCTCTACCATGTTAACATATAACACTTCTCTAGTTCCACTTTCCATTTATCTGTACCATCATTTTTGAATATAAGTAATAATACTTGGATAAGAGTAAGTCTCAAAAGAGATGGTACAAATAAATAGAAAGTGGAGCCAGAGGAGTTTTTTATGTTAAGAACATATGCTTATGAGGAAATCCAGGAAATGAAGGGGAGAAACTATTGGAGAGGCATATACTACCTCTGTGACCCTGGGCAAGTCACTTAACCCTCAGTTCCTCATCTGTAGAGAAGGAAATGGCAACCCACTCTAATATCTTTGCCAAGAAAACCTCAAATGGCATCATGAAGAGACACATACAACTGAAACAACTGAATAACAGCAACAGCCAAAACCAAGGACTTGTTGATAAAGTATTTGGTAGCAATAATAATTGGTATTTATGACTAGAAGTGGAAGGTGAATATATAGCAATGATGAGTAACAATAGATGGGCAGCATAAATGATACAATGATAATCCTAAGATAAAATCTTAAGGTTTTGGGGTTCCGAATCTCTTTGGCAGTCTGATGACATCTATGGATTCCTTTTCAGAATTAATTTGTGTTGCCTAAATTCATAATTGAAGGGAATACTAAATTTCAGTTAGAGTCAAGTGAAAATTAAGGTTTTCATATCTAAGTTCATGAATCCCATGAAATTTATTCAAGGACCCAGGTCTGTGGACTCCAGGTAAACACCTTATCCTTAAGATATATATTAGAAAATGATAGAAAAGGCTTCCAACATGTGAAATGAAACAAAAAAATGCACTGAATAAGACAATGTGTAGGTATTGAGTTTAACTCAGCACAGTGATGTTTCACTATGCTGTACTTGAGCTACAAATACAAGAGTAAAACTGCATTTTACCCTCAAGAAGCATATGTTCTATACCTCATAACTGGTAAGTGAAAACAAGATAATTATGGAGGGAGAGAACACCAAAAGTGAGGAAGATCATGGAAGTCTTTGGATACAAGGTGATATCTAAGTTGGGCCTTGAAAGTAGATACGGATTATAAATGGAAGTGAGGAAGGTGTTCATTCCATTTAACTTGGGTAAAGGCATAGGAGGATAAGATGTTACATGATACTTTTTCTATACTTCTTGACCTTTGAAAAAACAGTAATAGTGGTTCAGCCATTACATCCCCAATATTAATTCATTCAGCATACCTTTTTTGATGTTTGACTATCTCCTTTGTTAGCTTAGATTTCAATTCCTTTATAGCAATTTCTGTTCTTTCTTTGATCATTCTCTTTACCAGAAAAACAAAACAAAACAAAAGCAAAAGTAAGTTGAATAGCTCAATTTTCTCTCTATCATCTGGAATTTTCATCTCATCCAATCCAAATAGTGGTCTTATCCCTTCTTTGATACTCCCATTTTCCTCACTATAGCTTAAAAACATTCTCTGATGGATACTTTCCTTTCTTCCCAGTCATTATCCTTACCCCAGTTTAGCACTACCCCACCTGTTCCTGGCCCATAAGGTCAGCATTCCAAGGTATTTTTTTCTCCACAGGGCAGTTCCTCCCCAGGGGGCTTTAACTTCAAAGATCTATTACATACTCATTTGTTCAATTCTGAACCCTAGAATTCCTCAATATATTTTGTTTGCTAGGCTTTTGATGTGTTTCTTGATCTTGTAAACTTCTAAATTTCACACTTGAATTTCTAAATGGCATACTGTATAAAGGCTGTCCCAAAAAATCTTAGTACAATTTTAAGCTATTGAAACTTAAAACACCATGAAGAATTTTGAATACCCTATATTGGAAATAACCTTAAAAAATCACTATATAGTTTGGTTATAGACTACATAGCTAAGTGGATTTAGCTTAAGTAGGTGGCACAATGGATACAGTGCTGGTCCTAGAGTCAGGAAGACCTGAGTTCATGTAAAGCCTCAGACACTGGCTGTGTAACCCTAAGTAAGTCACTTAACCTCTGTTTGCCTCACTTTCCTCATCTGTAAAATAGGAGAAATAATAGCACTACCTCCCAATGTTGTTGAGAGGATTAAGTGAGATAATCATTGTAAAGCATATAACATAGTTCCTGGAATATAGCAAGTACTATATAAATGTCAGTTGTTGCTGTTGCTGCTGCTGATGATGATGATGTGTATGCCAATATTTGTGGGAAAACGATTGCCCTACATTGTGGAAAATCCACTTAAAACCACATATTGGCAGGAAAACTTTACCAATGACTCTCATTATATGCACAATGAAGTAGTAGAAAGTAGGAGTTGGGGAGACGCTCCATGTCCTAGGGCACTGTGACATTAGGCAGAAGCTGAACTTTGGGGGCATTCTCAACTCACTACTTATTTGCACAGCAGAATTGGTACCAAGCAAGGGCTACAGGCACCAGATATTCAACTGCTAACAAGCAGGGACAATAACAAAAGAGGAGTGGAACCAACCAACATAGCAAGAATTTTTAAGATTAAAAACTTCAAGATGATGTACACGTATATACTGAGTAGACATATCTCACCATACATAGTACCTATTTTGTAACTATAGGTACCACAGAATATTAAATATTCTTATGGTTCCCCACAAATAACATTATGTTTTATAATTTTGCATATTTTGTAGGAGATACATATGAATATGTGTATTCATATGTATCTTATTATATACAGTTTTTATAAATATCTTATTATATATCATATATATTATCTAACATATAATATACATTATATATCACATACAACATATATAATATATTATATATCAATATATATCTCATTATATACAGTTTATTTATGAGCACAATGTTTAATAACAACAACAAAAAAACTCTCACAGATTCTCATTAGGTCAATGTGACTGTAAAAAGAATGTTTTGTAGCATCTTGTGTTCATATGTATGCAATAAGACTATAGAATTTATTTTAGTAATATCATAGTACTTGTCTGAATCAATTTAATTGTATTTTAATGCATTCTTGTTTGTAAATATATTTTGATACTATATTCAAACAAAATTACTTCCATCTTTGCCTGTTTAATTACAAGTAATATCAGATCGTGATTATCCTTGATGTTTAAAATGCATTGTTGCCAATGAAATAAAACATACATCGGGGGAAAAATGCCTGTGCAACCCAATTTAGACCTTTGCTCTTATGAGCAAAAGACAAATAACTTGTGCCCAAATTTTCTTACTCCTACTAAATTAGAGACTCCTGCAGAATGCATCAAACATAAACGAGTCAATTTGACCACCACTGAATGTGATGTTAAAAATTTTAAGCCCAATTTTATCTTTTTATACAAAAGGACAGAAGTAATGGTATCTTATGTAAGGTGATGCTCCCTTTCAAATGGGCACACTTTCGTTACTAACAGTTAGACAACGAATGTCATATACATAAAAAATGACCAAAAAAATCATATGTGAAGAAATATTTTTCCATTAGAATGTGGCAATACATAGATTGTTAAGATGAACAGATAAAGAGCTAATCCTCTATTGAATAAACTGAGAAGACTAATCTGAGGGCAAAGAAATCAATGAGGCTTCTGGCCATCTCTTCATGAGGATGCCTAGATTCTATCAATTATGCTCATTTGTCCCCCATTGCAAACTTGGACTCAGAACCTAGGTCTCTGGACTCTGATAGGTGAATATCTTTGCAAGAACCAGCCACTTTCTGGCATGTTTCACAGTGTGCCACCATACGTTCACTGCTCCCACCATTCCAGTTTCCCTGTATATGTTTTCTTTATCCATTAGAATACAAAATGTTTGAGAGCAGAAACTGTCTTGCTTACTTGTATTTATATCCCCAGCACTTAGCACAGTTTCTGGCACATTGTAAATTCTTAATAAGTGTTCCCCCCCCTTCCGTCCTTCTTTCTTTCATTTCTTTCATTTCTTTCTTTCTTTCTTTCTTTCTTTCTTTCTTTCTTTCTTTCTTTCTTTCTTTCTTTCTTTTTCTTTCTTTCTTTCTTTCTTTCTCTCTCTCTCTCTCTCTCTCTCTCTCTCTCTCTCTCTCTCTCTCTCTCTCTCTCTCTCTCTCTCTCTCTCTCTCTCTGCCCTTTAGCTCATTTGAGCTCATGACTTTTTCCTTCAAAAGTTTGAGAAATTAAAACTTTAAAAAGGTCAACTATTTAGTTGCTTTGACACTCTAGCAAGATTAAAAAAAGATTGGCGGTTTCTGACAGAAAGTTAGATTTCCTGAGTTTTAAATTATAAGGGCTCTGACTTGAGTCATTAGTGGCAATGAAGAGACCAGGAAAAGAAACTCTGAAGACAGCAGGACCGAGCAGGATCAGCCATCTAATAGAAAAATTTCAGCTGATATAATCAGAGCTTCCTAATTGGAAAAGAAGCATTGCTTTGTGGATTGACTAAGAAAAGGCTGGAAGCCTGCTGATTGGTAGAGAGCTTTACTTCACTACAATTTGAACTACTGTTTGCTAATTCCCTCTGGTTCGATAGGGAGAAACAGAATAAGAAAGAGAAGTTTGGTAGCCACTTCTACCCTAATCATAGGTTTGAAGTTGATTGGTTGAAACACAATCCTGTTGAGTAATGTTCTTATCAGCTGCCCAAAAGAACCAAACTGAGTAATATTATAGTTCTCTGGTATAAAGGAATTGCTTATTACAACAATAGCATAACACTTTCTCAGTATCCTTGTTGTACATTAAATTAGCTGGTCACTGCTTCCTCAGATAGACATTAGAAAAGGAAAGTGTTCACTTAAAAAGACAAATGTGAGACTGGAAAAGAAGTTTCTGACAGGGAACAGTTTCATATACTGCATTTTGTTTTCAAAGGAGTCAAGGACGTCTAAGGCTTACAGTTCATAGTTGTAAGTTGCATATTTGCATGATTCTCTTTATTCCTTTTTATCATATTTGTTTTATTTTAAATAACTGCAATTTTATTATTTTTTATTGTTAGGCAATTTTTTGTGTGATTTTATGATATAAATTTTAAAGCTCATAATATCATTGTGACTGATTTTAAGCAAATGGAAAGCATACTAGGGGTGCTCATTAGCTGTACTGGCAAATAGTAGAACTATAGTTCCCCCAAAGGGTCAGCTCTAGGATTGAAGGAGTTTGGATCATAATTGAGTGGTAGGGGTCAATATTGGGGAACTTTGGACTTGTCAGTGTGAGCATTGACACGGATAAGCACAATAGCCAAGAAAATGAGGATGGGAGCCACTGACCATTCTAGGAACTCTGCTACTGATTAAGTTATTTCTTTTTAGTTTTTCTGTCTTTGGGTCTATATTAATTTTCATGGCAGACAGTATACTTATGTATTTAAATGAATAGGAATAATAAATTAATAGCACTTACTTCAGTGCTTTTGTAAGAAAAGTTTTCTAATCAACAATAAAGTTTCTGTAGTTTAATGATAGGTATACAACATCCATTCTTTTAAACACGCTACTCTCTTAATCTGCGAGTACTTTATTAAGTGAATAATACCACTACAATGTGGTTAAGATTCCTTGAACAGTTCAGTACCACTTTAATTCAGTTATGTGATTATCAGCCATGCCATCAGACTTAATCATTACTATAGTTGTTATGAAGTTCAAATGGAAACAATCCTGGCATATGACAGTACTCAGCTATTACTACTTTTATTCAGTGTTCTATATAGTATCACAGTGATGGGTAGAAGAACTGCTTTTCTTCATAGAATAAAACATAATGATACAAACTTGTTCTCTGTGGCTTTAGTGAAAGCATCCTCAGTACAATTCCAAAAGCAGACAGTTCGCAATTCACCAAGGATTACCTAAGTCTCATAATATCCTCAGATTTCTTTGATCTGCTCAGTTCTCTATACTTTTAAAGCTTTTTTTCTGCCCTATAGCTTAGAGGTGATGAGTACTTGGGATGGCAACATGTATTTAAAAGGAATCTTTTTTCAGGTGTTAGTGAGTGATCGTGTAGTCCATCATAATGGTAAATTCTGGTGAAATGTATTTGTTGAGTTAAAGTAATTTGGAGGTCTGCATGGGACTTTGTTTTCTGTGAATCTGTAAAGGATTCCTGATGGATAATTATAGCCACCATCTTAGTCTTGTTTGGTATTTGGTAGCTGCTACCTTTTTTTCTTTTTTTGTGTTCCTTTATAGCTTGCCATGATGTGCTGAAATATCTCCATCAATGCATAATCTCCATTGATCACTATATTTAGGCTCCTTCAGTATAATCCTTCCATATTTTTTTACCACTAATCTTATTCAAAATTACCATCAGGAACCCTTCAATTTTCACAAACAAATCTGTATGACTAAGCCATGAATTGGACATAATTCTTTGTTGACATATTGTAGTCTGAATTCATGCTGAAGCACTACCAATAGTCAATTTATTCAATTTGACACATCCAATCGCATTTATCTGCTATCAGCCTTTACCAATGCTCAAGGAAATGCTCTCAACTTATTTCAAAGATACTCTTGTAACTTTTGTTTTGTTTGTCTTGTGGTCTAAGACCCTCTCAAATCATATTCTTCCTTTTTTTCTCTGGGAATATCGATTTTTCTTTAGTTGCCTTAGGGGGATAGTCCCTTTATCATGTTAATATCGTATGGTATATTGATAATGTTTTGTTTTTTTCCAAACCGGCTGGGTCCCATTTTATAATTCTGAAATTGTATATTGATTTGGTACTGTATAGATCTTAATTGCTTTAAATGTGTTCTCTCCATTCAGATTTGATCTCAGCACAACAGGAAGTTCCTTAATAGATTCAACCACAGCCTTCTCCAAGCTATCTTTACGCTCAGTGTTTCTTGCCTGGAGGATTCCAAGCTTGTGTTACAGTAGGAATCACCTTTATTTACTGGATCAATTTGACTTCTAGGTTCAAGTTCAAAGCCATTGGCATGCTTTACGAATTTTACATTTATCAGTTCCAGATGGTATCTTTAAAGATTCCATCAGATGAAAAACTACTTAATTTGTTTTTCAGTGGAGCCATGTAGCTTGATATCATCTATTCACATCAAATGGTTAATAAGATATTTGGGCTCAAATCTTTCTTAAATTTGGAACTCATGCTTAGTGCCTTTCAGACAACAATGGATTTAAGGTGAAGGAGAATCATGATGATCAAAACTAAGTATTTCATAAAATTTGTTTTATTTAAAATTCATTATTTTACATAAAATTATGTATTTTGTTTGAATATTCTTGAGATTCTGTTAGTGGTATTTTTCAAATAAAGGACAGTTTTTACGTGGATATCAAATATTCACTGAGCTTCAGGCTCTTTTGGATATTTTAGGTCCCTGAATAAGCTCTGTGTATGACAGGAGTTTAAGGCTTTCTTATAATCAACAAAATCAGCATATACATTATGATGCTTTTGGTGTTATGTTCAGTACTTACAAAATTAATAATAAATTGTCCTGAGTCTTTGGAGCCTATGTATATTTTTTGCTCATCAACTAATATATTGTTTTGTTTAATAGTTCAGATAATTTTTTTTCATGTTGCAATATATGATTACTTTATGTAAAGTACATAAACTTGTAATTGGCATATTCTTATGCTTTACTAACAGATATGTAATGCCTTCAGTAAAAAAAAATTGTGGGATTAAGCTTATGTAAGAGAAGAAGCTGGTGAAATACTCTGATAGAAATTCATGTGAGACTTTGAAATATGTTAGCCAATAATTATAGATCTTATTCAACTATTCTCCAATTTTCCACAAAGGTTAGAATTTCAGTCATCTCCTTTGATGTAACTATTCTTCCATTCATTATATTAATTGTATGTAAGCTTTCTGTTTCTGTTTCCAACTTGCATATTTGATGCATTGCATTTCCTTAGACTATATAGACAACCAGAAATTTTCCACATCCTTCTTTAGTATGCATGTTTTATCTTAGATTTATTCTAAAATCTCCATCATAAAGCATTTGACTGATATCAAATTGTTTATTTTGCTCTTTGTGTTGCTTTGATCCCTCATATCACCTTACCCTTTTAACTTTTGTGATCAATTGCTGATAAAGGGAATTTAGAATTCCTGATATGCTTCTGTGTTATGAATTCCTTTCCATATGTTTCTGTTTTGTTGTTCTTGTGGGTAATATGGCGTCCAACCTTCTATTGTGTGCACTGTCTTGATATTAATTTAATTTTCCAAAGTCTTTCCACAGATCTTTAATAGCTCTTTTAAGTTTCATCATGCATTCATTCATGATGCTTATAGCTGACTCCAGCTTTTTTGAATTACTCTTTTGGTATAATTGGTATGCTAGTTGGATTTGTGCCATTAAAAATTGGTGGGGGGGTGCAGATTCCAGTATAAGTATGCCCATCTCATTTTCAAAATTATTTGATATTGGTGTGGTTTTGGCCATCTATCTCATTATTGAGTATAATTTCTGAAGTTTGCATTAAGCGAAGATTTTCAATGGCCTCAAGCACTTCTAAATTTTTCCTCTTCAGATTTTACTAGTTCCTCAATTAAATCTCTTATTTAATCTAATTTAGGTTTAGTAATAACTTTATTTATTATGATTACCATACACTAATGAGAAATAGTTGACTTTTTGCTGAGGGTGATGGTGACAACAAGCCAGATGAATTCAGCACCTAAAACTAGTAAGATTAACTTCCAAGTATATTGTTATGTAATAATATTGCATAATGAAAATATATCGTCAGTCCATTCCAGGGCTTTCAGCACTTTCTGCAAGGAATTGTCACTGCCAGATATTGGCATATATGATTTAATCTGTTGCATCTTACTTTCTTGTGGTGCCACAACATGAGTGAATGCTTTTTCCTCTAATGTCTTTTATCACAAGCCGATCATCACAAAAGTTTGAAATAGGGTCAGCCTTCAACTTCATGGTATTTCATATATTTCTTATATTTATAAGAACAGTTTCATCATACTAGTTAGATTGATAACTGAATCCGTGGTGTCACCAGAGCCCAATTGGTCAACATTTCAAGATTCTTTTCAGGCCTTCACAATTAACGTAGTAATCTTTGGATATGTAACATTCCCATTGTACGTCATCCTACCTGGTTGGGATTCCCTTGCTTTTTTATGTTCCCTTCTCCAACCTGTAACATGGACAATGGTTTGGGCTTCAAGGAGGTTACTATATTTTATTGTGTTATGCTATATTGTATCACATCGTATCACTTCAAGTAACATCATGTCATGCTATTTCATGTCATATAATTTACTTGTTTGTCAGGTATGTATTCATCTCCTAAAGGAGCATCTGGCCCATGTGTCCATGAAAAGTGCACCACAAGAAAGAGTGGATTCCACTCTTATGGATTTCTTTTATTCCAAAATAAGTGATGTTGATGCATTTTGTCTAAAAAAAAAATTTCTGTCCCCTTTCACTTGAGTCCTCTTTCCTTATAATGAACAATAACAGTTCAAAGAAACCACAATAATGGCAGTGTCTGACAAATGACAAGAGGCAATATATTCAGTATTTATACCCATAGTCCCTTATCTGCCTTCATTCAGCAGGGAACCGCTTTACAAATCCCTTTTGTAAAAACCAGAAGCTGAGTTAAATCAGTAGAGCTGAAGAAATACTCTCTGGTCTGCCATTGGCTCAAGTATTACTGAAGGCCAACAACTGAAATAATCCATTAAAAGTTGTACATTGCTTCTGAAAATACAATGAATAATGAGAAAAAATCATTTTACTGTAACAGCACAAGTTTTTGTTTTGGTTAAGTGTTCATTATTTCCCCATTCAGTGATGGATCCAAAGGAATCATTTTATAGGAATAGATATGTAAACCCTTTGTATTTTAGTTTTTAGTTATGCCATCACACCATATGACAATGAAAAAGCTTTAAGTGTCAGCTGCCCTGTTCTGAGCATGCTAAAATAGTCATCCTGTACCATTTATGAGTTGCCAGCTTTTTTCTACAGCATAAAATATGGCAAGCAAATGAGAATTTTAACAAGACATTCCTAAGGAAAAGCTAAAGAACAAATAATCAGAGTACACCTGGCGTTCTCTATAGAAGCTGTCTTCTCAATGTGATATGCTCTAATCATTTTATGAAGAAATGACACTAAGGTGCCTTCTTAAATAATGGATAGTTTTTCTAGTCTCATCATGGTCATACTAGTTATAATAGCTAGGAAATTTCAGTGACAAAAACCCATTTGGAAAACCTATTCCACAGACAGTTTTTATATGAGCTAAGTCAATTAGAGCAGGGTGAAATAAAATGTTGATGATATTAACTTTCAAGCAACAGCAATATCATTTCATTTACTCAAAAAGTATTGAACTTTCATAGTTTTCATTTTTTTCAAACAGAACACAAAGAGAAAAAAGTAGTAGATCTAAGCAAACATTTAATAATTAAATGTTTGAAATGAAATAAATATTTTTTATCAAATTCAATGAAATAAACATTTTTTTTTCATTTTTACTAGATGGGAAGCACTGTGTTATGCACTGTGTATAGAAAGGCAAAAGACTGTCCCTGTTTCCAAGGAGCTCACAGCCTAATGGGGGCAATAATATGCAATCAACTACAAACAAACAAGGTACATATCGGATAAATTGTAGATAGTAAAACAGAAGGTAGGAACTAGAATTAAGAGAAATTAGGAAAATCTTGTAAAAGGTGGGATTTTTAGCTGGGATGTGAAAGAAGCAAGGGAGCTCAGGTGGCAGAGATTAAGAGAGAAAGCATTTCAGGTGTAAGGAAAGGCCAGTGAAAATGCCTGATGCAGGGAGATGGCATAGCAAGGAAGCCAGTATCACTGGATTGCAGAGTATAGAGGGGCGAGGGAAGGAAGGAAGGTTTAAGAAGACTGAAAATGTAGGAGGGGCTTGTTTTAAAGTGTTTTGAATACCAAAGACAGCATTTCATACTTGATCCTGGAGGTAGCAGGGAGTCACTGGAGTTGATGGAGTAGGAGGTTGATGTGTTTAGATCTGCATTTTAAGAAGATCACTTTGGCAGCTGAGTGGAGAGTAGAATAGAATGTGGAGAGATTTATGGCAGGGAGGCCAATTAATACACAATAGAATGGTGATGAGGGCCTGTACCAGGGTGGCTAGAGGATCAGAGAAGAAAAGGAACATATACGAGAGGCTCTACCAACAAATTGGATGATGTAGGCCTGGTCAACAGAAAGTTAAGAACTGAGGACACCCAGGTTATGAATTGGGAGGACTAGGAGGATGGTGATACCCTCTACAGTAAAAAAAGTAGTTAGGAAGAGGAGAGGCTTTGGAGGGTAAAGATAATGAGTTCAGTTTGGGGCATACTGATGTCTATGAAACATCTGTGCTGGTAAGCAAAATGGGCTCTTAAGCACTTAGTTCAACAAGTGCCCTTGAAGAGTTTCGCTTTTGTTTGCTTTGAGTAATTCAGCTATTTCATTGAATCTTACTAAGTGCTAAGCCCCAGGCCCAAACCCCTATTAGATGTAAAACCTATGTGGGTGTGGATTGGCAACTAAGGTGGGGCCCAAGGTGGGGCTAACTCCAGGAAGGGCCTAGTTTACATGTCTGGGACAGCAGAGGCTCTTAGACCACTTGGGTTTAAGTCCACCTCTTTGTGACGATTTTAAGTCAGGTGGGTGAGTCGCATGTGTGGCTCACCCCTGACGCTGACAAAGATATAAAAACCAGGGGTTGGCCTCTTCTTCCTTGGAGCTCTTTGCTGCAGCAGTGGTGGCACGTGACTCTGGGCCAGCCCTTGTTCTGAGCTCCCGGGCTGAACCTAGATGTTAGTAACTATGAATTGTATTGGGTCTGTCTGTTTGTAATTTGTTTAAGGTCTCTTGAGATGGTGTTGATGAAGAGACTCCAGGCAGTTGTAGCTAAGGAGCCCTCCAGCTTGTAAACCCGGATGCTGAGACTTTGTTGAACTCTGGAAACTATGTATTGGGATTTGAATCAGACATCTGTTGATGTTTGTAATTTGCTTGTATTTTGCTCTGAAGTTCAGGGTGCTGGCTTTTTCCCCTGAACTAAGTGAATGATATTTGTGTGCTGAATTAAAGTAAGCTTGCTAACCCCTTTCACCTTGCTGTCCTTATTAAGGCAGATCAAAAGAACCTGTGTTTTTGTGGCATGCTGGCAGCTTTCTGGGTGCTGGATGTGGGTGGATCTTACACCCCCACAGAAGCTGCTAGCCAGATTGTGGAAACAACATCCTGTCTGAAATGTCCAATAAGCACCTGGAGGTGTGAGACTGGAGATGAGGAGAAAGATGTTAATTCAGGACAACTAAATCTGAGTGTCATCTGCATAGATGATGATTGAAATCATAGAAGGGGCCAGCCAAATGCTAACTAGCTTCCACTTATGGGGCAGCCAAGACTAGTTACAGCAACAAGTAGTCCTGAGATGAGGTATTATGTGTCAGGCAAATTGATTCACCATCAACACTTCCTCTCAGATTTCAGCAGGAGATAGTCTAGGGTGAACTCAACAACCTTGGGAATATCAGACCATTGGGCCTGTCTCCCACACGATCTCTACAATCATCACTGACAGGAGCAGTTACTGTGAAAAGGGGGCTCACCTTCCATGAAACCAAGACGAACTGCTGACCTCATGTCCACTAAGTGGCAGGTAATACAAATCCAAACCAATCCAATTAACATTCAGTAAGCACCTATGAAGTGCCAGGCACTGTGCTAAGTGCTTGGGATACAATTAAATAAAAGTATGACAGTTCCTGTCCTCTGGGAGTTTACAATCTAAGAGTCAAAGGAGGCAGATAAAGTGACAAAGAAAGGGGGACACTAGAGGACATTTGGTTCTGTGGAGTTAAAACCAGGCAGAGCAGCAGATGCCAAGTGGAGTGAGTCACTGAGACCCCCAAGACCCTAAGAGTGGCAGCATTCCTTCAGACCACTCATGCTTCCAACCCCATCCCCACAGCCTTCATCCTGGCAAGAAATTCCTGTGGAGATAAGAGTTTGGTAACTGCCACTCTAGCCACAGCTATTGGGGGTCCAGAAAGGAAAGTCTTACCGCCAAAGTCCTTAGTATTCCCAAATGGTTCAAATAAGTAAATGATGGAATGTTATTAGTGGAAATGATATTGAAGAGGCATCATCATCTTTTTTATTACTATACTCTAAGGACAATGGGAACTTTCTGGCTTTCAACTGAAACTGCCTATGTGTAATGTGTTCCTCCATTGGAATGTAATCTACTTGAGAACAGGGACTATTTTGGCTTTCTATTCATATCCCTGGAACTCAGCAGAATTTTTTTGCATACATTAAAAACTTAATAAATGTTTTTTTGATTTATCCATTCATTTATATAGCTGCAACATGATGTTTTTAAAGCAGAGGTTCTTGTTCAGTAAGCTCTATCAACTCCTTTTGTTTATAGGATAAAATACAAGCTACTTTATTCTAGGTTGTAACCAAACAACCTGCTTGCAGTTTCATAGACATGACATTATATTTCCATCGCTGAGCCTTTGCATAGGCTATTTCTCATGCTTAGAATATATTTCTACCAAACTGCTACTTTCTAAGATCTCTCATTTCCTTCACTTCTCAGCTCAAGCATGACTTCCTACTTGAAACCTATTCTGATCCTTTCAAATGATCGCTCTCACTCTCCTCTCCTCTCCTCTCCTCTCCTCTCCTCTCCTCTCCTCTCCTCTCCTCTCCTCTCCTCTCCTCTCCTCTCCTCTCCTCTCCT